>WOGO01007573.1:0-11084 GCA_015342085.1 Leptinotarsa defecta
TATAGAGAAATTCTCAGAACTAACACAACAACCGTCAACGATGTCTGCCCTAACGCGTCTGCCCGCGTTCTCGGCAATAGCGCTACATTGCTTAGACCGCCCCTTTACCACCACGCATCGTCCCTCGTCGTCTTACAGTAGACGTGACGCATAATAGCTTACTGCGTTGCGTCAAGTTAGTCTTATCGTGATAACTTTCAAACGATTCGTCCAAATTACTTAGTGCGGAAAACAAAGTTTATCTATATTGAATACTCAAAACGACAATTGTTTTAATTTTTATAAGAATTTGATAGGTATTCTAAAACGTGCATTGTGAAAAAAGTATCCAATTTAATTAATTGTATTTATGGCTCATTGTTTTGCATAGAGTGGCTACAACATAAGAGGTACATATATACTATCGCAGACTGTTATTTAGATAAATAATCTTACGGTACATTATCTGCATGTAACTCTAACGGTATAGGCTCAGGGAGCAACAATTTTCCCGACTTTCTTGATACTTCTCGTTATATTATAACCAAAAATTACATTAAACCTCTGTGAATTATAGCCTATATGTTATTCTGATGTATAAGCTGTATTCATGTTAAGTTTCATCTGAATCCGTTCAGTCGTTTAGGCGTGAAAGAGCCACAAATATACATACATTCATCCAACTTTCCAACTTTATATTAATTCATATGTGTATATATATATATACCTTTATATTTATTCATTTTCACAATTCTACTTTACTCGTATATCAATTTGTTTAAGACTTTATTCTTTTGATTTCTCATATTAACACTCACATGTAAGTTTTTTCATCAAGACTTTAATTCTTATAGACATTAACCATATTCTCTCTCTTTCTCTATAAATTTGTCTGATAATGTCCAGTCGAAATTGTTGTAAATAATTCCCTGAAGAAATAACGCCGGCCACCACTGTTCGTCAATCGATTGTGACTTGGCCGAGGTCGCGCTCATCTCATCTTGCGCTTCGCCATCGTTTTAGATGTCGCGCCGCTTTGAGAGACTTCCAGGAACTTTCCTATAGGCTTCCAGACATTTCCATTACCATATATAAACACTTCCAACGCGTAGATCAAAAAGTTTTGTTGAAAGTGCGGTATGAAGTATTCTCATAAGGCAATAGACATTTGAGTATAAGTCCGGAGTTTCAGTTGGAGTGTAACAGTGAAAGAAAGTTGAATTTTATTGTACAGTATGGTCAATTACTGTCAAATCCATTGGAAAAACGTTACAATATTATACAACCCAACCTATCCATTTCTGTTTATGTATATCATAACAAAATCTTTTTCTCCTCCTTGAGATACTCAATGAGGTGGCTTCCGCTCCTCAAATCTTTTGATTTGATACCGATTTCATAAGGGGTACTATGAAAATGATAAATCGGCACTTTGTGATGAACCTATGTTATATAAGTTTTGAAATGACTATAATAATTAATCGGTTGTTTACCGATTTCTGTATAATGTTGATGTGTACTCCATGCAATATAATTTCCCACGCCAAAGCCTGGATCACGTCAATGAAACTAATGAATGACTCACATAAAGCAAACATTGTCGGTCTCTGTAGAATTGATTATTTTAAAGATAATTTCTCTCAGGAAAGAATTCAATTGCGAAAATTCTAATGACGCAAGAATTGCTTCCCACGCCTGCAAGTTTGCCAAAGAAATCACAATTTTTTGCTCCGTATATTCGCGTCTGTCAACCAAAAATAAATACAAATCCTAACTTACGAGTACGTACATTTGTCTGTCACTAAGGTATGCGAAATCTACCTCCTTAATCTTCCACTTTCGTAACATGTCTCCGATTTTGAAATGTTCCAAACTGTACAGTCTTATGTCAATGCAGCTCCAAAAGATGTTCATCTTATCACTACTGGCGTTTACACGTGCAACTCAGTTATAATATACAGTGCATTTCTTTAATGTCCCCCCTTTATTTTTTGAACAGGTCAACTCAAAAAATTGAAATTTGGGATAATGAAATTAATGCATGAATACTTTATTTTGAAGTGAAATTGACACATGAAACTTTGGCGACTGGGCGCCATCTGGGGAAATGAATAAATGGAAAGGGGGGGTCTGGTGATACATCATTTTGAAGCTCCTGACGAATACTTCACAACTCTAGAATACGAAGTCAATATCTTCACCCACTACAAAATGGCGGAAAATTTAATAATTGCCTGAATACATTGACATTTAACTACATAATATGAGGTAAGAAGCTTGAGGTCAGTTTAGAAGATGCTCACAGTGGTTGCCTTGAACTTATTGACATATGAACAGCCAATCCGATATTTCACGCCGAACATTTTCAAACACAGTAACATCAATATCTCTACAAATATTTATTTTTCTCTGCCGTATATCCAATATTGAAGCAGGTTCAGTTTCGTATACCTTATGCTTCAAATAGCCCCATAAAAAATCCGAAGGTGTCAAATCTGGTGAGGTGGCTGGCCATTCTATAGGAACTTGACGGCTAATCCAATGACCGGAAAAAGTACTATTCAAATAGTTTCTCACTTGTTCAGAGTGATGTGGTGGTGCTCCATCTTGTTGAAATTCAATATCCATATCGAATTCATTAGGATTAGCTTCTACGATTTCAGTGATGAGAGGGTCCGCAGTAGTTTCCAGCATATTCAAATACGGTTCCCTGGTTGAATTTGGATCAATAAATATGGTTTCCCAATATTCCTTTCCTTGAATTAATTTTTTCTGGATATTGGTAAAACCGAAAACTAAATGAGAATATTCTAACTGAACAATGATGTTCATTGTCGTACTGACATTTTTATTATTTTTATATACAAAAAATAAATTAACAAACCTCATCGGGTTGTTGGAATTGCCATATGGAATTGCCACAGATCAAAAGGAATATACATGAAATATCGATATCAATGTGTTTGCCTTCAGGAAATTATTAAATGTTCCGTAATTTTGTAGTAGGTGAAGATATTGACTTCATATTCTAGGGTTTTGAAATATTCGTGAGGAGCTTCAAAATGATGTGTCACAAGACCCACCTTTCCATTCATTTTTTTCCAGGGGGCGCCCAGTCGCCATCTTGAAAGTTTGATCTGTTAATTTCACTTCAAAATAAAGTATTCATGCATTAATTTCATTATTCCAAGTTTCTTTTTTGAATTGACCCGTTCAAAAAATAAAAGGGGGGAACATTAAAAAAATGCACTGTAGAATAGTTTGATTTGGTCGATCTATTTGGATCGTTCAATATCGAATGGTAGTGGATCTGAGGCACTCTGATGTGAAATTGATCTGCTGAGAAAAACTGGAAAGATGTAAAATGCACAGAAGATTTGCAAAAATCAGAAATCGCAACAAATTCATGGAGATAATGAAAATACACAGATATTGTCTAATTTGCGTTTTGTTGACAACACTGCCGCTGAGCCAAAGCCCTCGCCCAAAAGACCCAGACATAGAACCTCCAAAGATCGTCGAACCTTGTAGGAATGACCGCTTCGAAATCCGAGATTCAAAGCGTTATATTTCGAGGTCACACACCTTGCGAGTTGCGAGCCAGTTTTATCTTTAGAATATGGTCGTTACTATCCTTTTTTCAAGCCCAGAAATGGTTGAATAATGTACCAAGTGTGTTCAAGGTTTGAGGGTTCAAAGAACTGTTGGCGCGTTCTCGAACAAGACATCAAAAATGCTTGTGGCAGATGTTTTTTTGATTATTTTTATATGTTGGATGAATGCGTAATTCGCAAACTTTATTGTACTTATTCCTTGTTATGGTAATTCAAACTGCTTGTAATGTGAATATGAATTACGACACGTTTCGCAAAGCAATAACTAGGTAATATCCTTGTGTATTTTATCCTGTTTATAATGTTATTATCGGTGAACGACCATCAGTTGAATCGACTCTATTATAGAGATGGAGAATGTTGTGTTCAATATGTCAATGTAATTATCTCAAAGATCATCAAAACCAATATCCTCCATTTTTTCAAGGATTAAACACAAGCACCACAGAAAATTCCTTAAGGCACTCTGAGAGCGGTGCCTGTGCGAAAGTAGCGATTCTCGTTGGATTTGCATTGCTGGAGAATAAATTAATTTGGAAACACGTTCTCAGGAAGTGTATTCCACATAAACGCAGTTGTCCAACTGAAAGAATTCTTGAACAGTGCAGTTTGAGGTGTACTTACTTGAACCTCAAAAACGATGAGCAGCCACCGCCCGACGCGTTTTTCTGATATGTACCGCTCTTGGTGGAATCAAATGTGCCAAGTCACTTGGACAATTTCTATTAAAGTATCTATAGAAGAGAGACAAATCTCCAACCTTTCTTCGATGTTCCAGGCTATCAAAGTTGCAAGTGATGGTCGTGTCTCCAATCAGGCGAATGGCCCTTTCCTGGATGAAATCCAGCAGTTTCATGTTATGCTTAGGAGTGGAGCTCGATACACGAAAACAATACTCCTAAGAAGGTCTGATCTGAGCTTTATAAAGCATTAAAAGTTGCTGAGGTGTGTATAGTTTTCTGGTTCAGAACAGTCTTTCAAGCTTTTGAGAAGCAGCTTTTGCAATTCCATCGACGGGAGTGTGCGAAGACATATTGATATCCATTTCAACCCTCAACAAACTTATCGAATCAGAAAGCGGAATTGTCTGTCCTGATATTATATCCGGTTCGGAGACGTTTATCTTCTTGGAGGAAACCGATGCCTGGGTTTTCATGGCATTGAATTGAACCTGATTACTTTCACCCCAATTCGAAATTCACCTCTAGATCGTCATTAAGATATGCATCCTCCTGCTGCCTGTGAAAATGTGCATCCGCAGCCGATGTCCTGGAATTCAAGTGTATTGTCAGCAAAACAATATATTCGATTCTTGGTTTTTTCTAATAAGTTGTTGATTTACGATATGGATCTCTGGGGAACATCGGCGTTGTTTATAGAAGTATTCGAGAGATATCCATCTACTGCCATAATATTTTGTTTCTCCAAGATTACCTCTGGAGAAACAAAATATTATGGTTCAAAATTGTATTAATGCCAATCAGTGAACGAACCAAAATGAGGTTGAGTTTGAGGGTTTAATGTACAACATGAAGCACGGTAATGAATTATATAATATGATACAAGAAAGGTAATCAATATTTGGAATACCATTCGAAATATTCGTCTCTTCCCATCTAGCCGTAAGTTCGAAGTCTGCTGGAACTGCAGCATTGTCTGGCGAAAAATTAAAAAAAAAAACAAAATCTTGGTAACAAACTATGTTTTCCATCCAGTAGCAGTTGAAACTTTTGGTGTTTATGGCCCGGAGTCTTTGTTATTCGTTCATGAACTCAGAAGAAGAATAGGCCAAGCAGCGAAAGAATGCCGTTCTACCTCTTTTTTGATAGAAATAATTAGTATTACTATTCAACGTGATAATGCTGCTTCAGTCCTTGGAACTATTTCTCCTTCACAAAATTTTGATGCCTCATTTCAGTACGGAACTAAAATCATTTCGAAACAAGTCGAGATATTTGTATATTCATCAGTATCCTATTAAGGTTATTAGCAAGTGATTCATCCACCTTCTTCTTTTTCAGTGCGGTCAATAGACTTAGGTCATTCTTGTCCGCCAAATATGAGCTGAAGTACTCGTGGTTCTGGTTCCCTTTCAGTGGAAAAATTTTATAGAGCAAGAACCGAATCCATCCCTCTACGAAACCCTTCATCATTTGGAAGGATCGATTGCAGCTTGAGAAATGGTTCTGATGCAGATTATGTGAAACATGTTTTTCCTTACGAATCAGTAAAAAGGTGTACTGAAAATTTTGCGAAAAAAATTCGATTAGATAATTTAGGAAACATTTGCTACATGAATAGCATTTTACAAATATTGATCATGACGAATAATTTCAAGAACGAGGTTTTAACGATGAACTAGAACGAGAATGTTTCCTACTTATTCACCAAATAGCCAACAATTATTCATACTGTTACAGTTTCGTAAGAATGTATCATCTTTTCCACCAACCGATTTCCTGGTGTCTTTGAAGTCCACTAGTTACTCGTTAGGACAACAAGAGAATTGTTCCGAATTCTTCAGTTTCTCTTCGTGAGAAAAAAAATAGCAGAATCAATACTCCTGGCCGCTCTGGATTGAATGATTCTGTACAGTCAATGTCGTCTTGTGTTTGTAGATCTTTTGCTTGAGAAATCCTCACGTGTTTTCTTTGTACTACATGTTCTGGAACTTCAATTAGCGTTTCCTAATATGACTGACAACCAATCCGTGCAAAGCATATTGTTAAATACTCTGAAAATGAAACTTTTAACGAGTGATGATCAACTGTATTGCTAAACATGCGCCAAACTAACTGGCTATTATAAGATAACAAGTATATCTGAGGCACCAGTCAATCTAATAATAACACTGATGATTTTCTCAAACATGACTCGACCTCTGACGGAAGCACTAAACTCTTACGAAGGTTCGAAATAGATGAACACTTCAATCTAGCAGACCACTATTATAATCTTCAAGCAGACATTGTTCTGGTTCTGGCGTTGAATCTAGTCATTATTACGCATTGGTCAAAGACGAAACGAACAGCTTTAAGTTTGACGATACTGGTGTCACTAAATATTCTAGCGATGTCTTAAATTTATTGGAGCCTCTGGAGCCTACATTTATTCTATGAAAGAGAGGACATTGGCAGATCAAGTTCTTCAGATGATGTAGTGCTGAAGGTTTTGCCGGGTTTTCCTGCAGCTGAAAAAGCAAATGCGCCACTGGAATCAATCAAGTCGTCCCGGCGCGCCAATTAATTTTTGTTGTTGTTATTTCATAATTTCATGATTTGTATTACTTTTTCGTTAATACTTCCAATATAGTGATTTGCCTAAACAGTATTATTCATCAAATAACAGAAAACTTTTACGAATTGGTTGATACCACGATTGATATTGTATTACATCTGTCAAAAACATGTCTTCAAGTTTTGTTATTGGAGGTAATCCTTGCAGATCCTAGCGGTTAGATCAAGACATATGTATGCATGTTAATGTCGACGACATTGTCATTCCTATAAGATGAACACTCTTTGTTGTAAAATGTGTAATGCACCTATTCATTTCTCAATTTTATAGGTATTTTAATAATATATTCACAAGTATTTATCTAAAGTAAACAGACTATAACACTTATTTTTATGGAAGACTCAATCTACCTAAAATACTCAAGTTTCGCTAAATTCAGCATATGACGTGTGATAGTTAGGATGATGTTGTTGTTCATAATGTCAGAATAGGAATACGAGAAAAACATGAGTGAATGGATATGTATTGAATTTAAAATTCATATATTTTCCCATATTTCAAAAACATTTCTTATAATTCAGTTCAAAAAATTACATATAAGACATGAATGTCATTTTGGATACTTGGGAACACATACAACTTCGTTTCAAATGAAAATGCATATCCGTTGGCGACAAATCCTAATGAGCCAATCGCTATCAAACGTCAAGAAAACGAATTTATACTACAAGGAAGTCACTCATTTCAGCAATGTCTTCTGGCAAAATGTAGCAACAGAACCCAACTTCCTGAGGAAAAAATATCACTTGTCTATATAATAATTCTACCAACTTTTTCATTTATAGTTAGTTCGACATTAATATTTTTGAGAATATTTGGTATGACCTGTACAATCGCGATTGCATTCTCAGACAATATATATTTCATAAAATGGGACCTTGTATTGATAAGTTATTTTTGACAATTTGTTATTGGAATAGGAATAGTACAATTGTAATCCTGAAGATTTTCATTTCTTCTTTGATAAAAATATTTATATGGCGCGATTTCTTTAAATATTGAATTCATTGAACAGACAATTTTATTATTATACTTTTACAAGTCTACAAAAACTGACCTTTCAAATTCGAGATTGATGCTTCCTACGGTTACTGCCATAGAAACAAAGATTATTTATAGGATAGTCTTCGCTACACTGGATTCGATAAATGATCTAATGTTCGATTTACAAACATCTAAAGGAAATGGAAACCTTGAAAGTATGAGTGTTGTGGGCATTATATAAGTTCTCCTTGTCGTCGATAACATAAGTTTATATATCCCTTACAGAAGACGTTTTTGTTATACCTACAAGTTAGTATCGTAACAGTTTTTATTTAATCGCGTAGGTGGAAACAATAAAAGTCAATCTAGTGAATCTAGTGTATGTCTTCAAAAAAAAAAACAATAAATTGTTCACTACTTGTATCCCTCAAATGTCCCACCCAAAGAATTGTAAAAGAAAATATTAGGACACTCGGCCAATGATCAAGAAATCTGCAATCTTTTTTATCACGTGAGAATGGATAGTGAAACTATTCGTTTACAAAAATCTGTGTAAACAGATATCCCTCTATGAATGAACTGGTTGCTTTTTCTATATTCGTTTCTGACGTTAAATATTCGAAATACGTTGAAAACTCCTTGACATAACTTTGTGATCGTACTAATGCGTGTGACATCATTTTTGTTAGTGACGAACAGGTCTTTTCCATAATCATCATCAGCTGTCATACAGGGTGTTTCCTAACTACGGTACGAAACTTCAGAGGGTGATTCGTCAGGTCGCTTCAAGAAAAAAAAAGGTCCTATGAACATATGTAAGGAGTTGCTTTGTTTCTGAGATACAGTTGAAGTTCAAGAAAAAACTGTATTCATAAAATATCATAAATATCCTTACACCGATTTGGTTGAAATTTGCTACAGTTATTTGAAGTAATAAGGCACTTATTTAGCCCGAACTTGATTGGAATTATTAGGTCCAGTGGCGTCTCACTGGGCACCACAGCCAACAATATTGAAAAAAAAAGGATACCGACTTTTTTGTAGTTTTTCATTTTTTTTTAGATTGAGCAACTAAAATTACAACTTTTTCGAAATAAAGATCAGTTCTATAAACTATCCTTGGACCACATAGAATTAAAACCAAAAGTAGTAATAAACAATTTCGACCTTGAAGTAAATGAGCAGAATATCCACCTTCTGATGAGATATACGACTGCAATTGAATTGTCATTGATTGTCTGACGACATATATTTATTAAAACGTTTTTCCTTGAAACGACTTTACGATTTACCCTCTGAAGTTTCGTACCGTTGTTAGGAAACACCCTCTATTTCAGTTGTGTGGTTTCCCTTCTGATGACTTTTTTCGGGTTCATATGGGGTTCTCAATTTTTGATTTGAATTGTTGTAGTTCCAATGTGTTTTTTTTCCTTCCTAAGATATTCATTTCTGATTTGATAGTAACAGTGTTTCTGACGCGAGTATATAGTTCTGCATATTCTTTTTCGTTTGAAATATTTATTCTACAACTTTTTGATTTCCAAAAGGTTCACTTTGATAATTTCTTTTTCTGATGACAAGAATTATTTTATGATGATGAATTATTTAAAAAAACTATTGGTTTTGAAAATAGTTTCATGGCGGATTTCAGTCAAAACAGCAACTGTGTCGATTTAGACAGAACAAAAACTTGAGTTGTCAAAATAAAAAACATTTTGAAGATTTTGTGTCGCAGGCGACTGTTTTTATCAAAATCAAAAGGTTTCGATATTCTTTCTGTCTGTGTTTTTGTAAACTGACTTAACTTCGTGGAAAAGGTATGCGACATACTCTGTAATAATAGAATTCCTGTAACTGAGTTCCCCTGTTGGAAATATATCGCTTTTTTATAAGAATTGTTTTTACAACATCAATTTTTTTCACCTTGATAAAATGTTCTTCACAATTGAATAACAAGAATATAGGCAGAAGGCCACTCCAGATGATGATAACTCGGTTAGCGAAACTCGCTCAAGAGACATTATTTTTGTTCTGGTATAGGTAAATTATTTTCAATGGATTTGTTACTAATTACAATTTTCGGATGCCTATAGTGGATTCGAGAATATCCATTCATCATTTTTTTCAATTAAAATTGTTTCCAGACCTAAGCACGATTCACCTCTGAAGTATACCTACAGTTTATGAAGTTCAGCGCATTTTTATCCGCATCGGTGACAAGGATATTGTTTGTTTTAGATAACTTCGTGTGTAGTAAACGGTTCTAGTTTTGTTGACCTAACCTGCAGACATATCGCGTTAATTTTAGTTCTAATCTGCTATTCGTTATCGCACTTTGGGTAGAATGCCCTTCAAAAGTCGAAACTATTATTTTCCAGAGTGATGTAATATCATACAGATATTAATAAATGAGCTGACTGAGTGGTTTCTGATATATTTTAGTCACTACAAACACATGCGATAAAAATAACTGAAAATAGTTTGCAAAATGATGAGAGTTCGCTTATATTGCTATCAAATGAAAGAGTTTTTTTTCGAAAGGTGATACTTATTTTCTCTCCTGAATTTTGACTGTATTGCTGACATTTTATTCCAATTTTTTAATTTTCTAGCATCTATTCATGATATTGAAAACGGGAAGAGACAGAAGATACGTTTGGGAAATCGATAATAACAAAAAAAATCCCCTTCCAGTGGAAATAAAAATTAACTAGTGGAGGTGAATCAAGAACTTACGGAGGATTGTATAGAATTTACTGTAGAAATTATAGCTTAAATATATTTTTGTCTAAGATCAATAACGTTGAAAAAATTATAAAAAAAACTTTTTCGAGGGGGAATTATGGTTTTCCATAGGTGTCCATATAAACAACAAAAAAACACCTATATTAAATCACAGCAATGTCCATTGTAAAATTCATCAAGATTGTAGTACGCTTTAGTTGCAAAGGCATCTTTAACATGATATCTGAACTTCTTATAGCTTTTTTCCTTTCTAATTTCGTAAGGTTTGTGATTATACAGCTTTTTACTTTCATAAATCTGTTTAAAATCTGTTTTTCCGTTAATCAGCTACCGCCCCCATACGAACGAAAACTCTCAGAAGTAGAGAAACTTGTGCGAGCTAAGGACTAACGAGGTCTTACCTTTTAACGTGTGATTCCTAACACGGTTGCAGAATCATTCCAGCTTCAACCAGATAAATTCTCT
>WOGO01007575.1:0-11081 GCA_015342085.1 Leptinotarsa defecta
GGGCGACTTCATCGATTCCAGTGGCGCATTTGCTTTTTCAGCTGCAGGAAAACCCGGAAAAACCTGCAGCACCACATCATCTGAAGATGATTTGATTTTTGATTTGGATATTTCAGTCAATATCTGCGGGCTATAGAAATACTATTTTTGTTATTTACATATATGTAAATATACATATATTTTATATACAAATATATCCGTTTCAATTCAAACAAGATTCTTTTGACTGGGAATGAATCGAATGAGCGAATTATGTACTGTCATCGATGACATGAGTAGATTGAACTCATTCGTGACAAAGTCGTAATTTAATGGATGAATTGAGTACTTAATCTTGTGATGTTATCCATATACGTGCTGTAGAGGCAATAAGGCAAGTGTCCTATTGCGAAATATCGCAGGTCCGCCATTGAGGGTGACATTGTTCCATGTAAGTCAATACTATAACAAATGTTTGGAGTACAACTGAATAGAAAAAAGTATTTTTGTGTAATCAAATGTTCATAAGAAAGAAGTTGTTTCGAAATTATTGCTCCCTTCGTGTAAGTCAATGTTTATATGAAAGGGGGCGTTTCCTTTCAGTTTGTGTCTGAAAGTTACTTTCTTGCATGGTCTTCACATCTTTGTAAAAAGTGTTTCCAAAAGCATTTGCTTCCTGAAGGCAAATAGTCACATAAATTGAAAAATAAATAAATCACTCAGGAACTGCAGATCGAGGCAAGGAAATAAATATGTTTAATTATGTATTCGTATCGTAACTGATTGTTCTCACCTAATATAAAATGAGTTGAACAAGTTTAGTCTGATGAACTAGGTGATGAATACATGGGAAGATCAGTTTCCACGGACTTATTACCAAATATAGGTGAGAACAGTGAAAATTAACAACTCAAGCATACCTTATGTTAATCTTTCAACCTTCATAAACCCAGAACAAAACCAGAAGCAAGGAAATAAACGTATTAAGAACTCATTTATTTCCGGCAACTACCTTACTATGGTTCGAAAACATCGTGTTCATTGGCTGAGATACAGATGAGAATTGAATATTATCAGGTGAAAACGATAATATTAAAATAATAATAACCCGTTCAGCAGAAGGCCCGAAAAATCCGCAGAGATCACTTCCCCCTTCTTTAACAAAATTGAAGACCTCATGGTTGAGGCTTTCGCGGCTGAACTGTTCGGTGGTTTTCAAAATTTCTTCCTGACGTACCGCTGGCGCGAGTGGCTAACTTCTTCAGAGGTCAGTATGATGACATCGGATATATTAACTCAGGAAGACCTAATCTTGTCAAAGTGCCTGATCTTCACTTTTCTCAAGTCGATTGGGCTGAAGTCGGAAACTGAAGGGATCATTATGTCTTGACAGGATGGTGCCTTCAACATCTTAATCTATCGTAATCGCGTGATGGGTATAGAGGTTCCTGGCATGAGGCAAGGCGCCTGAGACTCGTATGCGCTTGCTGTGTATGTCCAGCATATACGGCTCTGTCGAACTATCACCATCTCTTTGGTCCCCAGCGGGTTAGGCACAAAGTATGTGTTCTGCTGTTTCATCATTTTCCAAACAGAGGTGGCACACACTTTCTTGCGACAGTCCGAATCTGCATATGCTGATTCAAATAGCAGTGGGCTGTAAGAAGGCCTGTTAGACATCGTAGTTCATTCCTTCTGTAGGCCAACAACTATTTGGTATCAAGCTCCAAGAGTGAATAAATGCCTTGAAGTGACCCAATCCTGGAAGATTCTGCCAGAAATCCATAAATCTTCTTGCCATCCAGGTGTTCAATCTTTGTTTGGCAAAGCCTAAAGCGATGCCAATGACAGGTTCTGGTCAGATAAAGCTGCTTGAACACCCTCCTTTGCAAGTCCATCTAGCCTCTTCCTCCAGAAAAATGTGGAGAGGAGGTAGATCTAGAAGAATCTCCATAGCGGCTGAGTGTGGTACTGATGGCACCACTGATGGCCAGACAAGCCTGTCTCTGTACGCCAGAGAGCTTCGTCTGGGCCGTTTTCTGTAAAGCCTTCGGCCACCAAGCAATTGCATCTTAAGTTATCATTGGTCTGACAATCATCACATAAATCCAATGGATCAGTTTGGGACCTAAACCCCAACTTTTACCATAGATCCTTCGACATGTCCATAGGGACAGTCTGGCTTTGTGTGAAACTTTTTCCAAGTGAGCGTTCCAGGTGAATTTTTTATAAAAGACAAATGCTAAGATATTTTACCTCCGTTGCAAATGGAATAACCTCACCATTGAGGAAAAGTCTCGTTAGATCGTCCAATTTTCTCTTCCTGGTGAGGAGGGAGTTTGCTGGGGTTGACAGACATCTGCTCCCTCAGGCACCAACTGTGAACAACGTCCATCGTGCTTTGGTGGATATCACAAGCTACCCGTGAACGTGGACCTTGCCAAGATGACAAGGCTATAATACATTAAAAAATGTATTTGTCCATCTTTCCTTTGTCATAGGTGACACCTGTGACAAAGACTCATACAGACTCATCCACCCTAACTAGTTGGTTGAAACGTCAGCAAGAAATTACCGAAAAGCAAAAACTGATCCCAAGTGATGGATACGACCTTTTGATGAGCAGGATGCCAAGCTCGACATTAGTAAAAAAATAGGTATAATAGTTAGAATAGAGTTGACCAAATAGTAATAATATGTTCCAGTGCAATTTATCCCTATTGATTTTTGTACGAATAACCGGTTATCAAAAACAAAGAATTATCGTCAGTCGAATAAAACACACTAATCTTCATCACAAAACCAATTCATAAATACATAATTAAAATAGTTTATATATACATGAAAGCAGGTTCTCAGTTCATACATATGAAATTTAAATAAACACACGCTTCAGGGATTTGAAATTATTTCTGTATAATACACACCGCCGGCTGACACAATAAATTCCGAATAATCATTTAAACGTTGAACGAATATGTTATTAAGTCGAATCATTTGAAAGTAAATAAAAATTAAAGTACTTCAAGCGTTTAATAGACAACAAAATAACATACAATACATGCATAATAACAGTTCACAAGGAAATGTTGATTCTTCGATAAACTTCCATGTAATTTCTTCATTATTCACATACTTTCAAAAATTATGTGGTAATTTTTCTAGAAGCTTTTACCAGTACGTTCTGATACCAAAACTATTTCGCATATAAGAGAAAAATAACACGTTTCTCCCCGTGGGTTGGGCTACCTATCCGGCGTGTTCCCAGGTGGCGGTTACGGAAACGGCCAGGGGACTGAGAGCCCTGTCCGGGAAGCCAATGAGGCCTTACGGACGGAGTCGCCGGACACCTGGTGAGTGGCAGAAATAAGTAGGGTGAGGGGAAGCAAACCTCCACAAAAGCCTTTGCGAAACACGCCAACGTTGACCAGCCTACCCAAGATGAGGTGAAAGAAATCAGGGTGATATGCGGTTACGAACGATCCCCTTGGGGAAACGGGCGAACCTCATTGTAATCAGCCTTCCTCTGGTATTGCCAGAGTGACCAACTCTTCCCCTGCTACTCGTAAGAATACACATGAATGAAATAAATACAAAAACAGACACAGAAAAAATGAAAACCAATCGCGAGGCTGGACAGAAATGCTCATCTCAATCTATGGCGATGGCTGGGGATGAACAGAAATGTCCACCCCAATTTACCACTCGGAATGAGGCTGGACATGGCAGATCACCTCGTGATGTAATACAAAGGCCAAGGCGTAAGCGCATTTGCGGCGCCGAGGCCAAAAGGAGAAAAAGAGCGAAAGAGGCAGGAGTGGCAGCAACTATAAGTGCACCCCCTCCTCCCCCACTCCACCTCTAACAGCAAGGGCACTGCCTGGCGCCAAGATCTCCGCCTGGAATGAAGGCAAGGAACCGGCTGCCCTTACAGGAAAGCGCCCTCGTTTTGAACACCTCCACTAGGGGAACCCTAAGAAGGTTGAAGAAGCCGCGCAACGACAGTAATGTCGCTGCACCTT
The DNA here is from genome assembly GCA_015342085.1 of Leptinotarsa defecta. Classification (NCBI taxonomy): domain Eukaryota; kingdom Metazoa; phylum Arthropoda; class Insecta; order Coleoptera; family Chrysomelidae; genus Leptinotarsa; species Leptinotarsa defecta. Next base: position 4,002 of record WOGO01007575.1, read on the forward strand.
CCAAAACCTTCGCGTAGGCCACCGTGAGATACCTCAAGGTTGCCAAAGAGAATGTGTGTTCGTTCGGCGAGTCTTGGTCTACACCTGCCGATATAAAGTTGTTTCCTAGTGACCTGTCCCCCTTCCTGGAAAGGACAGGATGGACGATGACCTAGGACAACTTCTCGGGAGGATGTACAATGGGTCACATGTGACATAGTGCTGTGGGTAAACACTCACCCTCGCTACTATATACATACATACCTGAATCAGTTAAAATATCTGTTTTTTCCGTTAACCAGCTCTCGCACCCCTACGAACGACAACCCTCAGAAGTCGAAACTTGTGCGAGCTAAGTATTAACGAGGTCTTACGTTTTAACGTGTGATTCCTAACACGGGTTGGACGATAGCAAGTGAAAATCATTCGCTCAGACTAGGGTTTGAACCACCGACCAACACGGCAGTTAATTCGAGTGAGTGAACAAAGAACCCACGTCGAACCGCCTGGCTAGCGACCGACAATATTTTTCAGATTATGGGAGGTGAAAACACCCAAAAAATGTCGATGAAAATTAAAAGTATGCTTTGAAAAGTTATTTTCCTTACCTTGGATTGAATAAAATCACGTCCACATATCTCAAAAATATTACTCTATAGTAGCGCATTTCAGATAAACAATACGAAATGATTCATTTGCCCAATTCATATCGCCCAGAATTAATCAGAGACTTTTTCAAAACCCATAATTTCAATATACTTTGCTCTCAGCTGCCATATATTCAATGTATCTCCATATCAGTATCCGGCATTATTGTTAATGTTATCATCACTGTCACTGCATTTGATCTGTTCACTCATTCTCTTTATTCGAAAATGTCGAACCTTGATTCCCGATCTTAGTATTCGTAATCATTTTAATCAATTAGTCAGTTATTTTGTCCGATAATGACTTCTTTGATAACCCCAGTAGGTGTTGAGGAAATCACCATTTTCGAATTGTGATACGACTGTCATCATTTCGCAGACGAATCCACTCTGTAAGTGAACCTTTAAACCCATTTCTGTTGTTATTTGATATTCAAAACATGAATGTTAAGAGGTCGTCAGTGATTTCACTTTCTCAAGGTACCGGTCGAAACCAAATTAAAGATAGAACAAAAATATTCCAAACAACCTTGAACGCTTATACGATCAGGAAAATCAGCTTATCGATTCTTGGCTGTACCGTTTGACCACCACTTACTTTCCCACTTCTTCACTCAGGATGTTGGTAACCACGAAAAAACACATTCACCCGTATCACGTGAGGCGCACTGAAAATTTTTAAAAAATCGCGACGCACTGATTTACTGGGAAAAGGTGGTAACACTGCTCTCAGGCCAGCTGCTGAAGGGAAACCTAGCCGGCGACAGTTGTAGCTGCAGCGATGGTACAAAGCCGCACCCCACCAAGTAGTGAGCACCGGTGACGTCATCGCAAGCAGATCTTTCAGTTTGCGGCGTTGCCAGATGTAGAAAATGGGGTGGAACCTGTGACTTTCTCGTTGCACTCAACTTATTTGAAGTCAAGGACATTGTAATCTTTAATTTTTTTTGCAGTTTCGTCTTGGAAATGATATTGCAGAATAATTTTCCATTTCTTTTTAAGGACAAAACACAAGCACTACAGGAAAATCCTAAAGGTGTTCTCAGAGCGGTGCCTGTGCGAAAGTAGCGTTTGGCATTGGATTTGATTCGCTGGAGATTAAATCCATTTGGAAAAACGTTCTCAGGAAGATGAAAGAGTTTTTGAACAGTGAAGTTCGAGGTGTACTGAGTTGAACCTTTGAACCTTGAAACAATGAGCAGCCACAGTCCGTCGCGTATTTCTGATATTTACCGCTCTTGGTGGAATCAAATGTGTCAATTCACTCGAACACCTCCCGTGAAAATATCTATAGAAGATAAACAAATCTCCTACCATTCTTCGATGTTTCAGGCTATCAAGGTTACATGTGATGTTCGCATCTCCAATCAGGAGGATGGTTCTTTTTTGGATGGAATCCAGCAACTTCAGGATATGTTTGGGGGCAGGGTCCATACATGAGAACAATAGTCCAAAGAAGGTCTGATCTGATCTTTATAAAGCATCAAAAGTTGCTGAGGTGTGTATAGTTTTCTGGAACACTGTTCCGAGCTATTGAGAAGCAGCCTTTGCAATTCAGCGACAAGACATATTCAGTGCCAAGACATATTGGTGCCCATTTTGACCTAAACTAACAAACTCATCGCAGAAAGCGGAATTGTCTGACCTGGCATTATTATATCCGCTTCGGAGAAATTTATCATCTTGGAAAAAACCGATGCCCGCGTTTTTGTGGCATTGAATTGAACTTGGTTACTTTCACACCAACTGGAAATCACTTCTAGATCCTTATTAAGATATGCAACCTCCTGCTGCTGGTGAAGATGTGACTCCGTAGCCGATGTCCTGGAATCCAAATGGAATGACGAGACAAGTGTGCTGTCGTCAGCAAAGTAATATACTGGATTCTAGGTTCTAATAAGCCGTTGATATACAAAAAAGAGGGTTGGAGACAATATGGATCCCTGGAAATACCAGCGTTGATGGTGAAAGTATTCGAAAAATATCTTCCTTTTCCTAAATCAAGACTGAATTAAAAATTGATGTATATGTGCATTAGATCTACATAGGTTATCTCCTGAAAACAGAGAGTTGGAGGTTATTGTCAATCAGAAATCAGAGCTATGATCGTGACAGTAAGTACGTTAGTAATTATATATAATAAGTGTTTTTTGAAGTTCAGTGTCTCTTATGCCAACCAAATGAGCAAAATCTGACATATGTTTACGTAAATTTTTCAGGAAGTCTACGAAGGTTCAGTTTTTGTTGCACATTTACCAAGGGAATATACAAATACTAAAATAAGTTTGGTATTTGTATAGCAGATTTCTATTGCAAATTAGATGAGCTATTATTGTTATCATCTCTCCCGTGAGTTCAGAATACTCCCCTTGCTTTTTGAAGTGACATGCCAACAACAGGCAGAAAGGCTAGGTGAGACGTGGAATCTCTGGCGTAGAATAGAAAATAGATGATGTTCTCTAGATGAGCGAACTATGAAATGCTTTGGATGGATGAATGAGGACGTTAATTGGAAGTTGGCGTATTCAAAAAACACACTAACAAGGTACACTTTCACTTTTAGATACACATCAATGATTTCAGGTATAAATTCACAAGAATTGCCTATTTAGAATGTTTTGCTGTCTCCAGACTTTTGAAAGCATCCAAAAATCTAGTCTCTAGTGTCAAACAGGTTTCATTTATTCTATGGCCGTTTTATTCAGGGCGAGTTGAGTGACAGTAGATTTTCCTGGTCTCCGAAAACGGATATCTGCTGCATATTCTTTGAAACAAATTTCAATAACTCGCTTAGTGTCACCAATCTATTTTGTTTCATACCCCTCACAGTTTATTCCATATATCTCCGACTATCCAGTGTTCAACATCTTAATTTCAGATTTACCTAATATTTGTTGGATTGAGCAAGAGCTTCGTAGAATTTAGCAAGAACTTTCACGAGGAAATTGCCGCGAATTTCTACCTGAAATAATTCATATTTGTTTGGAATTATACTTGTTAGTTATGAAAAAAGACCGGTTCAGTGTTTTCATTAGATTCTATTAGGGTAATAATATAAAAACTCATTTGCATATCAATGATCACCCTTTACAGCTTTTGTTTTGAATATTACCCCAAAATAAAAGCTTGAGAGATGCCAACTTGAATTTTTTTGAGTAGTGTGCTAAAAAAAGTGTTAGTTAAGTATCTTTTTGGAATTTTAAAAATAATTCTATGGAATTATTCTGATTTTTTGAGATGTTACAAAGTCATATCACGAACGAATTTATACTTTTCTATACTGCGAAAAGAGACACTGATCTAGTACTGATCAAGATTGTCCATCACCACTGTGAACAATAGTGTTAACTGATACAGCTAGTTTTTAACAATTTTATTACCTCATTACTTCAGTAGTTGAGCTGATGTAATTTTATATAGCTGTAATAGTTCACAACTTTATTGAAGGTATCTTCTGTACCATCCACAGCATTTTAAAATCTTTTTAGCACTTTCGTGCAGTACCAATCACAGTAGCACATAGTTCTGCTTGAAATATGTAAGAGAGGGTGATTTCAATGAATTTAGAACTTGTATCTGCCGTACCAAATACTCTAGTATTTCACTTCTTTGTTTGATTTAAGTAAGGTCTTCAAATTCACACTCCTCCAAATGAAACCAGCTCTGTTCTGGTGTGTTTCTTTGCAGTTCACCTTGCTTGTTATCCCATATACCTATACGGTGTGTGGGATATCATCGAAATTTTTTATTCTTTTGGGAGACCTGTTGATGTCATTATGTGTCAAATTTCCGCCACGGTTTCTCTGAGTGGAACGCATCCGAAACATCCAATTTTCCATGACTTTGGCCCATAAATCAGTCTGAATTTGATCGATGACATGGGTTATTTTGGCTTTGAGGACCGTGGCATATTCACATACACCCCAAAAGAAAAAGTCTAACGGGAACAAATCGCACGATCTCGATGGACAGTTTACATCACCCTCACGCGAGATGACTATGCCTTCAAGTCGCTCGTGCAGAATATCAGCCGAAAGAAGTTGGTAATCATCGACCTATAGTGCTCATCGTTGACAATGATGGCCTGTCCAACGTCGTTCTCAAATAAATATGACCAAATATCACCAAACAGTAACTTTTTCGGGATGCACTGAACGCTATTGGATCTCATGTGGATCAGTATCATCCAAAATTCGACGATTTTGTTTGTTCACGTACCCATTCATCCGTAAATGGGCCTCATCGCCGAAGATGATTTTTCAATGAAAAAAAGAGGCAGTTGCCAACCACTCCATTCAGCGAACACCCATCGTTGTCTACTAGTTGCAGTCATAAGTCACGATGCAAAAATTCGCCAAGTTGTGTTCTGCGAAAGGCCGAGTTCTTGTGAGCGACGCGAAATCGGCTGCCTTGGATTCTCCTGTACACTCTCACAGATAGCGGCGATGTTTTCGGCATATATTATGTTTCGTCGACGCATAGGTATTGGATAATCATTCACTGAACTAGTGGACTCAAATTTATCCACCACAGTCCTCTAGGTAGGACGATTATGTCGACCGTGAAATGGGCGAAACGCGCGGTACGTTGCATAAACAGAACACCTACTTTGATAGAATAATTTTATTATTTGCACGTGTTGTTGAATGCTATATCCGTCCATGGTGATTTGGCAAAACATACTTAGTAAATGACAACAAATTCGACGGACATAGCTTTGACGGCCGTTAATAAACGTCACAGTTCCGAAGTCCCTGTTAGGAAACGCTATACTTCATTTCTTATACAGACTTCCTTTTGTGCGTCTCTCCCTTGTATTTTATGTTAAGCACTGTGATTTTATAAATAACACTTGAATGAGAATGTACAATCATATCATAAAATAAGCGGTTATGACCGTAAAAGAGATTGTACTTATCCAAGGTACAATCATGCGACCAACTCGATGATAGACTTGGCAACGCCGTATCCGCATTGCTCATCGATTTTGTGAAATTACATCCTGAGAGGCGAGAAGACTAAGTTATTTGAACACGGGATGCATGTTCGCTAGCCTTCCCTGGCATAAGATGCGTCATACTCTGCTAGGGACAGAAAACGAGATAAAAATATGGCGGATAACCTTGGATCCAACGCGTCACTACGAGAAAATTAGTTCCTAGGAAAAGTAGGTATGTTGATTTGTATGAGTAATTTGGCAAATACTCAGAAGATTCATGAAGGGCTTGCCGCGCATTAAAATTAAAGATAAGAACGTTACGAGTTTTTTTTCATTCGCCGAAGTGCTTTTGAAGTGATAGTAAAGATAATGACACCTTTGTGTTTTTCAATTGAACTTGAACAAAGAATCATTATTTTTGCCAATTGAAATTCCTTTATTATATATATGCAATCCGGGTTTTGAGAGTTTAAACTGTTTAAAGGAATGGAGTTTTGAAAAAATATGCTCTATCGATTTGATGCCGTTCAAACGGTTTTATTCAGCTTGCCCTGTTTGTTTGTTTTGGTCAAATTTAGTAATTGAAGTTTGGCCCCTTCCTGCTGACAGACTGATCTCAAATTTGGCACTCACATTTAGTTTGGATGACAATACAATTTAATCAATCCTCTATCATTGTAAATCCAAGATGGCTGTAGCTATAAAATGGCGGATAGGTATTTTTTCACAACTACCTTATAATGGTTAGTTGTAGTTTATAATGAGAGGTCTTGACCAGAAGAATACTTTTAAAAAGATGTCCCAGCTAGAAAATGGCGGATTAAATATTACCTTGTAATACTGAGGCACTAAATTAACTGAATAGAATAGGAAAATTGAGTAACGAATTGGAAATAAAATAAGTAAAAAAATATGTTGAACAGTTTTATTGAAAAAAAAGATAATAATGATGAAGAAAATGTAATTAAAACTTAAAATTGATTCGGTAGGTCCTAGGTAGCAATTATCACACCTCTCGCCTCAGCAATCTACGGTATTCATCAGATTTAGTTTAAAAAACTAAAAAACACGCTTTTAAAGAACATCGAACTAAAAAGTTAAAAATATTTTTTAAATAAGCTCAAACAATAACGATCGAAAAATACTAGTATTATTGTGAAAAAAGCAAGGGCACTATATATACAAAAAATATGGTACAAAGCACACACGCTTTTTTCACAATAATACTAGTATTTTTCGATCGTTATTGTTTTGAGCTTATTTAAAAAAAATATTTTCAACTTTTTACTTCAATGTTCTTTGAAAGCGTGTTTTTTAGTTTTTTTTAACTATATTCACTTTCAACTTTTTAGTTCGATGTTCTTTAAAACCATGTTGTTTAATTTTTTAAACTATGTATATGAAATATTTAAGTTACTGAATTTTTTAGGTGTACATTTTACGATAACGTTTTCATTGTTGAAATCCATATTCTGGTTTGCTTTCAAATAATCGAATTAGATTTTGAAATATATC
>WOGO01007576.1:0-11080 GCA_015342085.1 Leptinotarsa defecta
CAGTTCCGGTTATCACGTCGGTATTCACCGTGAACATTTTCTGTAGCACGGGGAACAATTTTTTCATCTGGTCCAGTGCGGCACAGATGTCTGAAACTCCCTACGTCACAGGTGAGGGCTCAGGTTGAGAAGGGACAAACTTTGCAGTACTAATAGCACCCTTGGAAGCAGCCTTAGCAAAGCTGACCTCTTCCTGGACGCGTCCAGCCCCCATAGGTCTTCCTGAAGGAGTTGGCTTCCTGGCGGAAGATTTCCCTTTCTGCTGTATCTTCGGGTACCCCGGGCAGCCACGGTAGTTGGCGGTGTGGGCCCATTTGCAGTTATTGCATTTCGGGGGGTCGGTTCTAACCTTTTTGCAGGCACTGGTTAGAAGCCTGTCGGCGCACTTTACGCAGATGGGGACTGCTAGGCAGTTGCGTTGGTAGTGGTCGAAATGTTGACATCGGCGGCACTGACCCACCGAAGTTTTTTGTTGCTGGGGCTCGACCTGAACCTTCATGCTCAGGAGGTCTTTGACATAAAAGATACGCTTTTGGCCCCTGCTCAACAGAACAAGAACCATTGGCATGGGCTTGTTGAAGCTCTTCATGCGCGTTACTGACACGAGGTCAAAGCTCCTCACGAACATCATCGGTCGCCAGATGTTCTGACACGCCCCTGAAAACGGCATGAATTTGCCGTTCTTCAGGGTGCGAGTAGGTGTGGTGGGAGATTTTCTCCTTCATCAGGAGTCTGGACAACCGACGATAATCGTCAAAAGTCTCAGGCTGGAATTTTATGCCGTCGTGCAGGTTGACGGCTTTGGGGAACTTGATGTTCTCTTGGGCCGCCAACTTCACCAGTGATACCCCTTTGTCCTTCTGGCGGACAACAATTGTTGGAAATCTGGCTTTTTTGGCCATCGGATGCAAATTTTGTTTTAGAGGGGTGGGGGTAACAGGCTCCTCCCTGTGGACTGACTTGACTGTGCTTCCTGAAGTGGAGGCACTATTATTCTCTATTTTTGCATCAGTCTCCATCTCATCATCATCGTTTGTATAGCCGCTAGGAGCGGCCGGCTTGTCGACCCGATTTTGGGTCACTGGATGGGAGGAGATCTCAGACTCGAAGTAGTAGTTCCGAGCCTCGTCTTTGACACTGTCTAGTACTGCCTTATTTTTAAGCTTTTTGGACTTAATCTTTTTGGCTGGCTCTTCTTTTTCGTTTCTTTCCGAATCCACTCGTCGATGTGACTTTCAGAGACGTCGGGCAGTGGAGGAAAACTGTCGTTTAATCGTATCTTTTTGGAAGCAGAAGAGGAGAAGGAGGAAACGCTATCGCTGTCGCTGAAATCGCGTTCGGAGAAACATTCACGCCAGGTGGAGCACAAGCCACTTCCTGGTTACGAGCTATCAGCGAGTGACAGCCATCCCCAGGACTTGGCAATGCTTTGCCAAGCAAGTCCGACTGGGGTAACGCCCACGGCTGAGATTAATTAGCTTATAAAGCCAATAATCTCGCCCTTTTCCTTTCCAGTCAAGCTGCATAGCAGTTTCTCCATACTGCCGTGACTTTACTATATGAATAGAACACCAGAAACAAGCTTGAGTAAGATGAACGCTTAGAAAATGAAATATTTAAAAGTACTCACCGAAAACGTTGTAGCCTGCACACCACAACACAGACGCACACACTATAAATAAGCTAGAAACACTGCAGTAGCTGATCATCAACCAGAAATCTCGATGCACACCGAAACGCTCAGACACGTCTGCTCACTTCCGCTGTCGCCAACGGAATATTATAAGTGACTCGCTCACATCGGTTCACGTCTTAATATACCCAAACGAACATCATACTAGAATGTAGGGTAACATTCTACCCGGTCTAGAAACTGTTACCAAATTCCAGAGAGTTTATTGAACAAGCGCTATCTGGCGTCGAGTAGTAATACTAGGTTTTATAAGGATTGTAGTCGATTTATTCAACTGTAGGCTGTAGGTGTGAAGTAAATAAGGCATTTCTCACTTTTCAACCTTCTCAATTATGTACGCATATAGAACAGCAACCTGAAAATTGTTTCTTACTCCACCTCTTAAGGAAATATTCTATAGTGAAATATCTATAGAACGGGAAGCCCTAACGTGAAACGAATTCGAGTAAATCTATGCAACAGAACTGTAATACTTTCCTCGAAAGGCGTTTTATCAAGTAAGTTGATTGCTGCTTTGTTAACGCAGTTCTTCCGTTCTCTTCTCAGACGGTCTTTTCATGAAGACTTCCCTATGTGTTTTTCGGGAATATTTTCATAGTACTCTTTGAGTCACTTCTCAATCTTGTTCCTTATTAAAGATTTTGGTAACCCCTCAGATCGTTCAGGGCCTATATAGGGTGACAAACGAAATCATTATACACGGCGCCATTCAATTGTTTAAGAGGTAAATAAATCCAAGTCGAAAACTTTAAACAGAAATCTGTAAATCTTTGCGGACAATTTGATCGGATATAAAAGTCTTTTCTAAACGCTATAGCACATGTGTCCACTCCCATTCAAAATGGCGGCGTAGGAGCTAAGTTCTCTAAATTCAATATGAAGGCAGTATGATGTCATAACATAAATTCTACTCGATGTATAAAGAAACAAATGCCGAAATTTCCTCAGTTTTTGAATAAAAATTCAAAAATTCAAATGTTTCACTAATATACGTACTTTTTCCAAATTTTTCAAAATGCCATATTTTATTTCATTTATCTAGTTGTAGTTTTTATGTAGTTTTTACGTGTACTTAGATAAAATTATTTGTTACTAGGTAGGTGGAAGGTCATATCATTCAAATTGTTATTATATAAAGCGCAAATTAGGTACAAGTTAGATCATATTTACAGGCCTGAGGAAGCTATTGTATAGCGAAACACTTGTTGCGGTATTGTGTTGAGACCTTTTTCAATGAAACTTGTAGAACATACCTCATGACCGAGATAGCAATACTTACGTAAACGTAAATATTAAACATCGCTTTCGCCTGAAAAAATAATTTTGTCTTCGAACATTGTAAAATAATTGCAATGGCAGAACGTTGGCGCTGAAAGTGCCAGTCAGTCGTGAATGTAGGTATTAGTGAGAATTAAAAAGGCCTTGCCATTCTTGATCCCGTATTTAAAGATGCAAATTGAATTCAAAAGATTCACCGCCATTATATAACATCGAAGCGAAGAAAATTAAATAGCAAACGAAGAGAAACGAAAGATTCCAAGGAATGCGTTCAACCCCAATTACCGTTCTTTTCTACTTCGCTCCGACAAATATTCCACGTATATGATGAATAGAAACCCGCATCAGTTGTTTTTACGTATCTCTCATTTACATTCCATCTTGAAAATGTCTGTGGTGAACACGAATGATTTGATTTGGTTTGTAAAGTTACGGAGAGCCTAGAATTTCTGATGACAACCAGACAATTTTCTGTCAATTACAACCAGAAAGCATGAAGGACTTGTCAATAAATCCAGAAAGAAAAGAAGAGTTCCATATATGATGAGATCAAATATTGACTTTATAATACGATAAAATCGATGAAGACCCACATATATTACCAAATATTATAGAACAAAGTCCTGCCGCCGTATTTTTATGTCTGTCAGTTTTAACGCGATTAACTCAAAAAGTACCCAACGAATTTTTATACGGTTTCCACTAATTGATGGAATGTTTATGTGTATGAAATCATTGATGTATTGTGTAAATTAGTTGAAATATAACGATATATTTTTTTTGAGATATAACAAACAATTTACTACATAATGTTTTTCGTTTATAGACCTAAGAATGATGTGGTAGTATATTCATGTTGTATTATAACTGTAGGGGTTTATAGTGATTTTCCAAAGGGTAGCCCATTCCTCTAGTCTATTCGCCTGCTGTAGCAAGTATTTGGTGACATGCGCTTGGCTTGTTGATCTCGCCAGCAGAGCTATATCGTTCGCGTAGAGTGCCAACTTGTTAAAGTTGTTCTCTGGCTTAGGCACGTCTGCTGTGTATACCGAGAAGAGGTGTGGCGAAAGGATTGCACCTTGTCGGACCCCTGCTTCCAGTAATCACATGGTGAAGAGTTCTTGTCCTACTCTGCAGCGGCATCGCCTGTCAGCTATGAAATATTCGATTAGCCTTACCATTTGTTTCGTGTAGCCTAAATTGCCCATTTTGGCTAGTAGTTGGTCGTGCCAAACTCTGTCGAACGCTTTGGAGATGCTTAGGAATATCGCTCCGGTGTGATACCCTTAGCCCAGGTTGAAACCTTCTGTCGCATAGTCTACTACCATCAGGACTTGCAGCTCTGTCGAGTGTTTGGATCTGAAATTGAACTATTAATCTGGTAAGATTCCGAGTTCGCTGGTTTGGGACTTCTTTTCGAAAAGACTCGTTCTGCCACTTTGCTTATGAAAGGGGTTAAGCTTATTAGTCTATGGTTATCCGGAAATATGTAGTTCTTCTTTGGCTTTGGGATGTGAATGACCGTTGCCTCCTTGAACGGGTACGGGAAATGCTGTAGTCTGAGTATAGCGTTGATGATATTCGTCATTGCCGCTATACCCTTCCTTGGTCAGGTTTGGAATTTTGTCCGGGCCTGGGCTCTATAGCGCGGTTTTCGATGCGCTATTTATAGGCACGCGCTGCCGCCCCCCGGCCAGTACAGCCGCATCCACTATGTCCCTACATTTGAAATCTATAATATTTTCGAAAATATTCATTACAAGTTACATGGTGTAAAAGGCCATATTGATCTATATTGAATTCATAATGTATTTGAGATACTTAATTGAATGAGGATTAATGCTGTATTGCTTAAAATCGCTTCATAAATAAGCCATTATTTTTCTCGAGGATAAAAAATGGTTATTGTGGGTTCGCCCTAAAAGAAAGACGTATACTATCGAGCACGTTTTTGGTGGCCTTTTTAAGGTGTACAATACTGTAGTACATTTTTTGATCTATCTCGTAGGGTTCAGCTAGCGTGTGCAATGTAAGCGCAAAAAATGAAACCTCTGAAATTATCAGTGTTTCTCTACTATATTATGCATGTTATATACATATACACCTTCTTCTTGAATCACTCTATCTATTAAAAAAATCCGCCAACCGTAGTTTTAAAGATCTGAGTATACATAGGGACACACAGCGGGAAGCGACTTTGCTTTGTAGTGATTAGACCCGAATATCGAATTGGTTTCATATACATTTTGATTGAATGATTTTATAATTTACGTTAAAAAAAGTTTTTACTTGAGACAATCAATACTAGTATGATTATTTATCAACAGACTGCGATCATTTATAGATCAAATTTCATTCCATTTCTTTTATTTAAAAATATTTGACTTTTTCTGCAAGCTGGTATGATGAGATAATATATTCTATAATGAAATTTTTATTTAGGTTTATAAACATTCGGAAATATTGTAATTCATTTGTTTCGATATGAAATATCACACTCAAAGGTCAGGAACAAAGTAAACATCAAAATATAATAAAAATAAAAAAATATACAAACGGGCCAATGTAAAAATAGACAATGTTTTACAGTAATATCACATACATCGAGAGGGTATAGTAAAAAATATTCAAAAAAATATTGGAACCACCAAACCGGCTTCCATTGTCGTCATTTTGGACCTGATTCTTTTTCTCCACATGCCTCTCCAAAGAGATGTCGAAAGCCATTTCACGCCCACACAATCCCTGATACTCCACAATACAAGCAGTACCATCTGCGCAGTTGGAACAGGGCTCGCCAATTTTGTATATTGTCTGGCTTGGTATGTTTCCTGTTGGCCCATAATTGCAGATGAACTGTTCCCTGTAGGTAACATTGGCGCCGTTCGCTTGCTGAAAAACAACCCTTGCGCAACCAATTTGGTAGGTTTCCGCCCATATTAGTTGTGTAAATTGGGACAAAGCATCAGTGGACCTAAAAATATTCGATTAATGAACATAATTCTATATCACGCCGCTTCATAGGTAATCAATGAATTTCAACAAATATTCCTTTTCATTAAAGCCACGACTTTCTGTATAAGAAAGAGATTCAAGCTTATAACATGCCCTTGAAGAAAAAAATAAACTTTTGAATTAATTTGCATTTCATCAGTTCGGAATTCCATTGTCTTATAAGATATACATTGATTTGAAATCCCTGAAAGAATCTGTAAAAAAATTAAAAAAGATTAGCTGAAAAGTAACAATTCTATTGAGCAAAATACTGAAATTACAATGAAATAAAACATACAAGCAACAACCAAAAAATAAAAAATATTGAACTATTAACAGGAGCTGAAAAATTAAAAAAATATTAACAAGAAAACGAAAATCAAAAAATATATAAAATTGAAAGATTCCAAACCAAATAACCTCACAACGTTTCGATTGTTAGTATCCACAGTCGTCTTCAGGTGATAACTTCAGTTATCACCCAAAGACGATTTTTTTTACAGATTCTTTCAGAAATTTCAAATCAATTTATATCATATTAAACAATAGAAGTCCGAACTGATAATATAATTTTTTCTCAGTATTATTCATGTCAAGATCAAGTTACATATTGTATCGTTTAGTTATTTGCTCAGGTAAACATCACGACTATCTTTTATATCATACAAATTGTGTAAAGTCATAAATTGATGGGTTTGAATGAATTCAAAGTTTATTTTCTTCTTTTTAGAGCATGTTAATAAAAGCTTGTTTGTAAAAAGGTTTTTTTACTATTAATTTATTTTGATGTGTCATTGTTTATGACGATTTGTTCAAACACCATCAAAGTATCCCAAACTTTTGCCGTGTCATAGCTCTTCTGAATTGGTATGGAAGCCATCTCGTTTTCCGTAATTTTGAATTTTGCTTTATTCAATATACATATCAAGACCTTGTATAAAAAACAAAGATCACCATCTTTGGGTCTCCACTATATTGAATTCAGAGTAGCTCCTTCCACCTTATTTTTCGTATATTTTTTTAGCACATCAAAAAATGCAGCAATAGGCGAAAGTCCCATAAGCCATATGTTGACTATCGATGACGTCAAGTGACGTCACTTGACGTCACTTATAGTTGAGGCGTGTTCTTAAATTAGACAGAAAATTTCCACTCATCAAAACTAAAAATTTCGGATGTAAATTATGATCAATTATTATTAAGTTTTTACGCATCATGCGCAAAGTATCACTTCAGACGCAAGGATAGATGAAGTACTTACTTATTCAAGAATAAGTCAAACAGTGAAACGATAATTTTTATTAAATATTGAACAATTGCAACTGCCTTGCACTCTTCTTTAGTATTCATGATAATTTCTAATTGTCCATTTACATTGCCTGAAAAGTCTATTTTGGCCACTAAACAGGATGCTTCTTGCAATACTTTTTCAATTCATACCGAGCACTACTGGCAGTTATATCACCTTGTTTTTTTTCAGTATGTGCTTTGATATTGAAATTTTCGTAGCATCTGAGTCTTCAATGTAAGTGTTTGTAGTCGAAGATGACTTCCACCCTCTTGCTCTTTTGTCCGATGCTAAATCAGCATTCACGTTCCGTTGACAATTTCAGGACGTCTGCAATCTTTCTAGGTATTTTGTACATATATTAAATAATATATTTTCTATAACGATGTTCTCAGGGCGTAACAAACTTTAAAAAATTTCCCAAATGGTTTGTATGGAGAAGGAGAAGTAGAAAACCAAAACTTTTCTTTCCCAAAAACTAATCTCACCTAAAAATATACCCGTTTCGATTTAAACTTCATATTCATCTTCGTAAATTAATCTTGACTTTTGTGGCAGTAATTTTGAGATTCATTTAAAAAATTAGTTAGTTTCAGATATGCATTGATATAATCGTTGTCCAATAATACTAATAAATTTGAGAATTTGAATTTCGCGCTAAAATTGAGGACATTTCCTGAAAACACCCCAACATTTGAACATATTCTATCTTCAAATTTTGCCATCTTTGCTATATCTACTTGTGAAAAATAACTAGTTCGCCATCCTCACCGGTATGCTGTATTGAATTTAGAGTGACGCCATTTCATTTTTTTCATTCTCTTCAGCAAACCCTTTTATTTGATACCCTTATTATGGGGCTATATGGGTATTTTGGGTGGAACGCCATATTAGACGTAGAATGATATCTCTTAACTTACCATGCATTATCATTCAAAATAAATATGTATGCAAAATTTCATCTCAATCATATACTTTAAAAATGTACATGCGCCCGCTGCTCCCAAACACCAGAAGTAGGTTCAACCTTCCTATTTATATGACTAGCATCCCACTCCAGCTCCGCACGGGTGCAATGCTGATACTGAACATAAATTCATCCACCGGAAATTTAAGGGCATGGAGAAACAGTGATGAAAAGTTAATTTTGTTTTATGGACGCCCCTTTTCCCCCTGCGGCTGGGTCCCCAGTTGGAATAATAAAAAATCCTTCCTTATTGAACATCTACTATATAAAACACAGCTACAAACAAAATTTCAGTCTCCGAAACTTTAGCAGTATGCAGTAACAGTGATGAAAAGTTAACTTTATTTTATGAACGTGTCTTTTTCTCCCGCGGCTGGCACCCCAGATTTAAAAATCCGTTCTTTTTGCACATCTTCAACATAAAAAAAACCTACACATACAAAATTTCAGCCTCCAAAAATATAGCGGTACGGAGAAATAGTGATGAAAATGTAATTGTTATATGTAAACGCGCCCCTTTTATCCTCAGCGGTGGCTCCCCAGTTGGAATTTTCATGGAATTAAACTCAACTTTATTTTGTTCAAACTTGCATTTGCTGCAATAACCCAAATTGAGGAACACTCCCCATTGTCCATCCCTTCTCCCCAACTTCATTCTACATCACCAACTGTGAAATGATAGTGATTAGATTGGAATTGAATCGATTTACTAGTTCTGTATTTACTGAAGCAAAAGCGACAAGCGATATTGGTTTTGGTTTGTCAAATCTAGTTGTTGATTACGGATAATCAGTGGAACATGTTGACTGACATCATGTCACCTCATTCAATACATACAAAGGCTGGCTTCATTAATATGCAGCGGTTGTGTATTGAAATAAATGATGATTTTGATAATATTGTTCGAATAATCTTCTTTCGTAAGTGTTCGCATAATCCTCTTTCGTAAGGTCTTTGGATTAAAATTTGCGAGTGAGCTCAGTGTCAAAGTGTGATGTTTATTCTCTATGTACCTGTTTTGAATAATTTGAAGCAAGGATATATATAAGAAGACAAGCTAATTGTTTTTTTGGGAAAGAAAGTTTTTGGTTTTCTAATACTCCATCTTGATACAAAAAAATGTGGGAATCTTCCAAAGAAAGGAAGGAAGCAGTCAATTTAAAAAGTAGTAACTCTTTACATAGATGTGTAGTGTAGTGCAGCTTCTTTCATCTGAACATTGGATTACACGAAAGAAAATTTCTTTCGAAACAAATACTTTCATATGAACACTGAATTCTACAAAAAACACTTTTCTCTACTCAGTTTGTATTCCCATTGTTTTGTAACAGAAAATAACCCATTTTGTCGTCCCTCACGATTGAAAGGTCGTGAGTTCGATCACAACGCAAACTCCTGAATGTATCTGGGCTTCAGGAAAGAGATCCGAACAGTGCAACTTCAAGGGAAAAATAATATTTATAATACTATTATTCTCATCAATTCTTTTCCTTATGAATATAAATAATATTTTTTCCATTATCAATATATTATTAAATATTCTTTACATTATAAATATATTAGTATTATTATTAACATTTTTTCCCTTAAGGTCGCATTGAGGGTGCAGCAGCATTATCAGCCAATGGCCATTGGGTTCGAGAGTCATATGCTCTAAGCAGACGCATTGAGCCTTCTATATTTGTCCGGTATATATTTCTGCCTTAGTTTGACAAGTCTGTATATTTTGAGATTCGAGAGTAGGGAGGGCATCAGAACAAATATCTTGACAGAGTGATCTGGATAGAGTCTGCAGATTTCGAAGGGAAAGTCTTGATATTTCAACCGGTTCTCTTTTTTTCATACGATATGCATCTCATCCGGAGCTGAAAAGTACACTACGCCTTGCTCTGATGGTCGAGAAAAAAACTACATCAGGCTTATTTGCTAGTATGAGCTTGAGAGCTGGGAACGAATAGTTCCAATATACTCGGCATCTCTTATTTCCTACACGGATTGAATATTCCTCGGAGCATAGGCAACACCGGTGTTCGTGAATACCGTAGGAGTGCCGTAGGTGTTAATAAAGCATACGTAGGGCCACGTTGTACCCTCTGTGCCCATGACGTGACTACGGTACACTAAAGTGTTGAAGATGTTATTCTGGCGGTCTATGATGAACCCTCAGGTTTCTACTTCAATCCATTTGTAACACAAAAGTGAGGTGCTTTGATAAACCATTGTTTTCAATATTGTTGAAGAAAACCCGATGTGATCTCTGCGACTTTTATATGGGTCATTTGCAGAACGTATTCCAACTTGGTGACAGCGATGTGAACACCTCTTTCATTGTCTAAAACTAAAACAAATTCATCATCTCATTATCACGGACCATGTACAGAAGGACACCTGAACTCCTGATGATTTTACAGCTTCCTGTTGCTAAAGAAATGTAACCGTAGAACGGACGATTTGAATTGCAAGGTCCTATAAGAATTAATACAGTTCCCGAGTCTATTTTCACTAATTCAAAAGAATAGAGTAAGATCGGAACGACAAACAGCAACTTTCTTGTCACCCAAGAGTTCCGATGATCCGCGGATAGAGTTTCTCACTGAGATTATCCATTGTGATTGGCGTTTTTCCACCAGAGAGATATATACGTCTCTCCGGCATTCATTTGGTGCAGGATGCTTTCGTCTACGAGCTGAATATCCTCTCCTTAATCCTCGCATAGTTCTCTCTTGAAATGAACGGTTCCATATTTGTGTATCCCCAAGTTCATACCGATATTATGCGGGTATTCTTCAACCACTCTCAAGGACTAATGATTATCCTTTTCTCAAGAAGCATGAAGTTGAAGGTCATTCATATCAAACAG
>WOGO01007577.1:0-11080 GCA_015342085.1 Leptinotarsa defecta
ACAATGTATCCTTATCACGAACAAGCTATAGATTTCTATGGCTTCTGTGATTATCTTGTTTATTTTCGATAGCACTCTATGTAATTTGCGATGATAAATATATTATTATTATTATTATAAAAATTGAGTCTGCTCAGGATACACGATTCTTGGACCCAATGATCCCCCCTCACGGCATGGAGAGTGGTCATTGGCTGATAAGTTTGTTTGCCTTTCTCAATGAACTGGAGCTCCAGAACAAGTACCTGGTCATTAAATTAATATCATAACAATGATATCTGCATGTCACTATTGCCATCATCCGTTGCGCTCAGAAATAATCGAGGGTATTACTATGGCACCCCCGAAAAACAGGGACATGAGGTCTGCCATTCTTTTTTATGGATGCTCCTAAACTTCATGCCTCAGGAAAAAGTGACCTTCATCTGTACTTGGGGGTGGTGAAAAAGTACACGCATGCCATGGGTATAACAGTCCGGACAGGGGATTATGGAGAGGATGTGCACTTCGTGGATGAAAGTATCCTGCACCATCTAGCCAGGAGAGACACGTATACAACGCCATTAACAAAAACCTCTTCGTGGCAAGTATCAGTACAAAGTCCGGAAAGTCAGGAAAGAACAAAGTTGGTGCTTCGAATATGCGTACAGTTCCAGTTTTACTCCATTCGTTTGGAGTAGTGACATGGACTCGGGAGGAGCTGTATCAACTCGAACTAAAGACCCGAAAAAAATGTATTTCCATAGAAGTTTGCGCCCCAAATCATCCCTTACACAGTTGTACTTCCCCCGATAACAGTGAGGTCGTGGGCTTTTGAGTTTAGAGTATCTACATAACAGAATGGTACTTGATCCAAGTCACTTGAACACCTCCCGTGAAAGTATCTATGATAGAGTGTCAAACCTCCAACCTTTTTCTTCGATGTTCCAGTTACAAGTGATTTTCGTGTCTCCAATCAAGCAGATAGCTTTTTTCTGGACAAGATTCAGCAGTTACAGGGTATGCTTAGCGGCGGAGCTCCATACATGGGAACAATACTCCGGAGAAGGTTTGATCTGAGCTTCATAAAGTTTCAAAAGTTACTGGGGTGTATACAGTTTTCTGGTTCGGAAGTGTGTTTCAAGCTTCTGAGAATCAGTCTTCGCAATTCCAGCGACATGATTGTGTCAAGACATATTGGTGTCCATCTTAACCCCCAACAAACTTATCGAAACAGAAAGCGGAATTTTGTGCATGGTACGCAACCATGAGAGGGGAAAATTTGGAGTATTTTTCTTGAGTGCAGTTACCCGATTGGCTGATGACATACATGAAATGGTAATCACACAAGGATAAGTCAATAAGTCATGGGTCTTGGCTCATCAAACAACCTGACTTTTGCTCTCTTCGGGGCGAGTGGGTTGAAATCGGAAACTGAAGTGTTCATCGTGGCCTGCTAGAAAGGTGTCTTAAACATCTTTAGTAGGTGAAGAGGTTCCTACACCAGGTGCAGGACCTGTCGCGAGACCCCTGAGACCCTGATGCACTAGCTATCGATATGTTTAGTATATGCGGTCTATTCATTGACCTAATGCGGCTCTAAGAGTGATTGATTACCACCTACGGGATTTTCATAGTATCAACGAGACACAGGTGTTGACCTACGCTCTGTAGCATAATAAATTTGTTTTAGGGAACGAGAAGTACGGAATTCTTTTGAACTCTTTCTACTCCACCTAGAGGATAATACAAGCTAATGAGCCTGATGTAGTCCTCCTCGACCATCAGAGTGAGACGATAGTGAAATGCACAATTATTTTTAAAGTAATGCCTTACAGAAAATGGATTGAATATGGTATCGGTTTGAAGGCTTATGTTTATCATAATTACAAAACATCATTTATTCTGTTTTGGTTGGTTTCCGTGTTTTGCCGTGGTCTCCTTTGGTTACAATATCCAAACGTTTCAACTGCAACTGCGGCATTCATCTTCAGAGGGAGGTCGAAGTACTCTTCTAAATGTATCAACTGAAACTACGTTCTTATGTTATTTATTCTCATATATTCGTTTTCCTTCAGTTGAAGTCACCAATTGGAGAGTTTTGTTTCTTGTCCAGAAACCCATGAATTCTTGTTCTCATGATAACTTGTATTTTCAAAAACTGTTAGCAATGACTAAATTATTGTCTTGAGGGTTTCTTATTAAATGACTTGTTTATTAAATACAACTGAAATACTATATATGAAACTTGTACAATTTTGCTTCACAAATCTCTCATTTCATTCGAAATCTTTGTTATGAATTACATTTTTGGACGACTCCAAATTGTTTTTTTATATTTCCAGTTCTGAACGAATATTATTTCCACCATTTTGATTATTTCAATCAGCCTCTAATGATGATAGGTAAAATGAACGATTCTCTCGTAACTGGGCAGGGCCGTACTTGCCCAATGTTCGACAATATACTCGATTTTACTTCCATAGAAACAAATCGGAGCATGCACTATTTATCTTGAATACAGTCATCAAGCGCTGACTACACTTCTGAATGTCAAATGAGGACGAGAAGTGAATCGATACCTTTTGTCTAAGGTATTTTACTTCCTCATAAAACTAACGTGAAAGTAACAAGTTTCATATCTATCCATGATAATAATTATAGACCTTTCACAATAAATGTTTTGCATAAGTAACTGATGAAGCTACCGTGTGACGAAACGCATTAATAAAATGAAATCTAATTCAATCATTTATGTTTCCCCTACGAAATATCAGTATGTTGAAAACCAGTCAGTATTAAATAGAGAATTAAGTTAAATTCTGTCAACTTCAATTTCTGAGGAGTTTCAAAACTATTATCAAAAAAGAAATTCAAAAGTAATTTACTAATCATAACTGAAATCTGTCGACTATTGAGTTTAACAGTAGAAAAATATATGACTGTGGTATGGACATACTTATTTTCATCGCACTATATAAAAGATGTCTGTCCTTTTCACAGGTAAGAGTATAGTACCATTACTTGATGAATCACTGAAATGAGGCTTTCCGAAACGTCTCCTATATATTCCAACCAATAATAAAAATTGTTTCGAACAATTTCATTGTTCAAGCAGCCCATGGAAAAGAATATAATTCCGACAAGTCAGGTGAATGTGAAATCCACCCGAAAATAACCCAAGAGAGTAATACAACCTCAAGAACTTGCTGTGGAACTATCAAGAATCTACTTTTCGCGGTTTTTGAAATGATCTCATGTTTTTAATATAGTAGTGAAAAGTTATCATTTGCTTATTGAATTTTCATAAATTCCAGATTTTTTTATTCAGGTCACAGCAAAAGTCTTCGTTCCTCAATAATTTTTACAGTTTGAACAGTTTATCATTTTTCGAAATGAATTATTATAAATTTGTATCAACAATTGAGTAACGTCACAACTAGGGTATCTCTAGCGTTTGTAAATCAGAATTATCCGGGAAAAAATGTAAAGGAATTGCGACTCACTATCACGGTTCGACATACGACAAACTGAATATTCATAAATCAAAATGGAATTATAAAACAAAAATAGTCAAGGTAGATAAGATACCGTGTAGATTGCTCAGTATGAGTAACTGTTAGTAACTTGCATGTGCTTCAAACGTTATCAGAATGATGAAAGTATATTTTTCCATTTCGTTGGTTTGCTTTGTTTTACAATTAATTTGTATCAGTTGTCAAGGAACGACGAGAGATTTTCAACAAGAAGGTGAGATTTATGAAACGATACATCAGTTAGTCCATACTATTGCTTATTCAAAAGTTACCTACCTACGTTGAAATTTAAAATGAAAGAATTTTCGAAATAGATTCAGCAATAATCAAGCCGGTGCTGAGTTAACAGTTATTTTGATACATCTATTGAATTTCATAATAAGAATAGATTGTTTCAAGAGTTTTGTCCATTTTTATGAGTCTACTTTAAACTGTAAAGGTTGTCGCCCACTTGTCCGGCACAGCACAGCACGGCCCGTCCCGTTAAAATACGTATAGGATTGAAACAATGAAAATGAATGAAGAACCGTCCACTAGCTCGGCACGGTACAGCCAAGAGCGTCCGCCGCCGGAAAGGATTCCAGCTCTCCGATCCTGTCCGGCAAATAACGGTACATCCTGAGACGGACTGGCCAAGTGAACGGCGTCGCCGGCCAACGCTTGCCAGCATCAACTCTTCCAAATGTGCCTGAGAAGTTTCTGTCTCTCTGTTTTGCTATTCTATCAGTTGACAGCACAGTGTCAGAAGGTACCTATGGAAATGGACGAAGAAAAATTGAGTTATTTGATAAGGCTGACTCTAGAATATCCAGAAGTTCTGAAAATTTGCCTGGAGTCATTCAGAAACACTGGGAAAATGTCTCCTCACCTTCTTCCAAGTCGTTGAAAAGATGATGAAACTATCCCAAATTAGCCTCCTTTTGATTAATTGGATGAACCCACAACATTCTTTTTCGTGATTATTTTCTTCTACATTCAATAATGCGGCCACTATAATGATGACGCACCAAGCGACAGACAGTACCGTACTGTGGTCCGCCGAGCAACTGGGCGATAAGCTTAAAGATTGTCGCTCACTTGTCTGGCACATCACAGCACGGCCCGTCCCGTCAAAATACGTATATGATTGAAACAATGAAAATAAATGGACATCAGCCCACTAGCCCGGTACGGCACAGCAAAGAGCGTCCGCCGCCGGAAAGGATTTCAGCTCTACGATCCTGTCCGGCAAATAACGGTACTTGCTGTGACGGACAGGCCAAGTGTGCGTGTTGCTGGCCAGCGCTTGCCAGGGCAAAGAGCGTCCACCGCCGGAAAGGATTTCAGCTCTACGATCCTGTCCGGCAAATAACGGTACTTGCTGTGACGGACTGGCCAAGTGTGCGTGTTGCTGGCCAGCGCTTGCCAGCATCAACTTGACCAAACGTGCCTAGAAAGTTTCTGTCTCTCTGTTTTGTTATTCCATCAGTTGAAAGCACAGTGCCACACGAAACCCATGAAAATGGAAAAGGAAAATTTGAGTTGCTTGCGAAGGCAGGCTCTAGAATATCCAAGAAGTTCTGAAAATTTGCCTGGATTCATTCGGAAATACTGGAAAAATTTCTCCTCGTCTTCTTCCAGGTCGTTGGGAAGATGTTGAATGTCTCCCAGATTTGCCCTCTTTTGAATAACATTATTAATAATGTAATAACATTATTTTTTGTGACTGCTTTCTTATACATTCAGTAATGTGGCCACTATAATGACGATTTCTTCATCAGAATTGCTGGTGATAGACATGTTTCTGTCACCGCTCGATGTCATCTGAAATTTGCTCGAAATTGAACAAACAGCACCGCCGAATATAAATAATGACAGCGTACACATCGACCTCTAGATGTTACATGAAAACTAATACGAAATTATGATTTTCCCCGTCAAAAAAACTCCGAGTAATAAATTTCGTGCGAATAACTTATTTTTTGCAAGAGTTATTTTCAAATAACTAACAAAAAAATTCAATTTCAACTCTCCGTATCTCCGAAACGAAGCATTTTCGGACACAAGTTCATATAAAATTTTTTCTTAAAATTGTCTCAGGAATACGTGTTTTGAATATTTTAACGTACTTACAACCGGTATAATAGATTTTTTTACAAGAAATATGTTCTTCCATCTTAAAATCCTAGTCATACAAATCGCAAAAATCGAGTTTTGGTATATTTCCTAGGAGAAAACATGTTTGTTTTCAGATTGCAACAAAACCACTGAAGAAGGCCCATTTGGTTGCAAAGCATACATACCCAGGTGGAGATGGAGTATGGACAACGGAACGTGTATTGAAGATGTCTATGGAGGATGTAATCAGTCGAAGAACAATTTTCTGGACTACAATACTTGCATGGAAGTAGCTGAACCACTGTGTTCCAATGTTGGAGAATCAGTAACAGAAAATGTCTCAAAATAAAGCTAAATTCAGTAAATTTTTGACGAACTTGTTATACCTCCTAGCCCCTGGAAGAACAAGCTGTCGATAGAAAATGCTATTAGTTTAATTTCGAAGATAATAGAATCAATTGATGCAAAATTCTCAGGAGTAATTCTGCATCATTGTTCGTGCCCAAAATGAACGATTTTCAATATATTGTTTCCCTAACTTGGGTTGTGTGAAGAGAATATTCTGAGTCTTCGACTATATAGAATGTCATTTCATATTATGGTGATTTTGTTAAAGATAACTTAGTACATATTCGATCGTACTATGATGCTATGTACAGGTATAATCAGTAAAACAATAAAACGTTGAGCTTTTAAAAATATAGAATAATTCGATTAGGTGGAGTAACTCTTCCATTACAAAATTTTCTCCGAGGACAGCCCCCTTGCGATCTATGCTACTACTGTTTCTTCCACAATGGTCATGTATACCAATCTGCCTTTTAGCATACCGTCTGTAGCTTTTGCTGTCGATTCCTCTTCTCCTCGACGAAAAATGAAATGGTGTTGACTCCATACTGGAAGTAGATCTGTCTTTCCTAATCTGAAGTCCAATCGGAGTTTCCAAGAAATTTTGAATGTTATCCGTGAAATTTACCATAATAAATAATACCAGCAGATGTGGATACCAAATTTTATTCTTCCAGTATCTTCGGAACTAAGAATATGTTGGTATTTCCATTTAGGCTTCCTGGAATATGCAACTTCACTTAGGAACTTCATATAAGCTTAGAATTGTTTTTTTTTGAACACCAATTCATATTTTTTTGTTACCATATCGTTTATCGATCACCGCGAGACCCGAACTGGATTTTCGAGATGAAAGTTTAAGTATTTATTAGAGTTTTTGAGGTTTTCCGACCTGAAGAAACCCCAGTGGAAATAGAGAATTCTCATATCAACACATTTCAGGCGCTTCATTTATCCATTCATCAGAAAATCAGCGGAGTTACATGGAGAGAGTAAGTATTGCATATGTGGCTGATGAGCAATATCGGAGTACAGCGGAATGCACATGGGGTCTTTTACGCCGTGAGGTCATCTGGATCTACACTGCAATAATAAGACCTATGTTAACGTACGGAGCCATTGCATGGGGACTGTTCTACAGGCAATGGCCATCCAAAAATTATATCAAATACAGCGATTGGCTCGTTTTAACATCACAGGAGTCCTGAGAACAACACCAACCGCGGCAATGGATTTTATTACTGGTTTGACCACTCTGGACCTGTACGTTAAGGAGGTTACGTTAGTGGCCATGGTGTAAACCTCGAAGTAGGAATGGGTCAATTGGGGCTGAACCTATGGCAAGAAGCATTTACTGCGCAACCTCTGCTGCAGGTAACCAGTGATGAAACTGAACCCAGGTTTATGTTTAATAAACCCTACAAAATACAAATAAAACAGAACACTGAGTCAGATGCTACAAATGCAATACCTATACATACAGACGGCTCAGAAACTAAAGAAGGCTCAGGATGTGGAGCTCACTGAGCCTAAGGATTAAGTGGGAAATGGTAAGAATACCAGCGTGGTTCAAACAGAACTGGTTGGTATCTCAATCGCCAGAAAATAAATAACCAGGAAAGGAATTTCTGGCAGAAACATAAACATAACAATCTGCACTGATAGCAGACAAGCCCTATTAGCTTTGAACAGACAGAGTGTTACCTCAGGGCCAGTACTAGAGTGCCACCAAAATTTAGCCAAAGCCTTGGTAGAAAATAACATTATCCTGAGGTGAGTTGAAGAGCACGACAGGAGTAAAGGCAATTGCATTGCCGTCTCTATAGCCAAGGAAGCGGCTGGAATAAGAATTTTAGGACCCAGTGACACCTACGGCCTGATGACTTCGAAAATTGCGGAACTAGCCAAACGTAGCACCCATGGTCAATTCGTAAAGAGATGGGATGGAATCAAAGGACGCAGTCTTGCCAGGATCACCCTGGGCGACCCTGGGAAGCTGGCGTAAAAGAAATATCTGGCGATAACCAGATATTTCTTTTATCGGGCTGGTGGACACACCTCTATGAAGGATATATGAACAGGAAGATGAAACTATGCGAGTTTCCGGAGTTATCGTCAATAAGAAAGTGTGTGTTCGGCTAGTCTTGGCCTACATCTGCCGATATAAAGGCGATGTCTCCTAGTGACTTGTCCACCTTCCGTGAAAGGACAGAATGGACGATGACCTAGGAGGACAACTCCTCGGGAGGATGTACAATGGGTCACAGGTGGAAATGAAGTTTGTCCTTCATTTACGTCAGTAAATTGCTCTTATTGCGATTTCAGAAAAACTTCTTGCCATACATATTAGAGACATAGACCACTGCTTCTAGACCATTATTTGTATGATATCAGAAACAGAAACAAAAGAGTAGAAGATGCCTACAAGGACAAAAAAGTACTTTTAGCTGCTTTCTCAGATATTTGCTGCTTTCTTAGACACGTCGAGGAGAAGAGGGATCGACAGCAAAAGCTACAGACGGTATGCTGGGAGGCAGATTGTATACATGCCCATTATGGAAGAAACAATAGTAGCATAGATCGCAAGGGGCTGTCCTCGGAGAAAGTTTTGTAATGGACGAGTTACTACATCTTCTGAACCAAAATGGGTTTAAAGTAATGTACTATGCAAACCATCCAGTAATCTCAGTCCAGAGCGAATACAATGATATAGTGAGAGAACGTATAGAAAAGGTCATGAATACTATAACAAGATTGACCAAGATTAAACATTCACCAAAAAGAAACAAGACAGCGGCCAAGAACCTCTGAAACATCGAGGTGAAGAGATACACTTGTCAAAGGAATTCAAATATCCGGAAGTGATATTAGATCCCTGACTGACCGGAAAGAAAGGCACCTTTGGAAAAACAAAGGGGTTTGAACCAGCTAAAATATATTTGATATATACCATTGTGGTTAAAATAATGACAGCACATGCATTTGTGGCCTAGTAGCGAAAAATAAAACAAACGGTCTGCGACTCTTTCCTGTCCGCAAGATTGAAGAGATCCATGAAAGGGGTACTTTGAAGGGAACAAAATAGAAATTGATAAATAAATACATATTTTTTGGGAAAAATTTGAACAGACAGCGTATTTTCGAAACACTTACAATTATATAGATTTTTCTCACCCCACCGAGGAGTATCATTCCACTTCCGAACTTAGTATTGACGAATAAACAAATCGACTCGGTTGAAAAAAGTATCCGCATTAAATTTCAAAGCCATCTATCAAAATCCAGTTCGAGCATCTTGAAAGGCCCTAAACCGTTTAATAGCCGTTATAAATCTTTCAGTTTCAACTCGTACCCCATGAAGTCAATTAATTCACTTGCAGGACTTTCCTGAAAGGGCCGGGTACTAGGACCTTCGTTACTGTAATTAATTGGTTCAGATAATAGAGAATTTACATATGATAATTCGCGTTCAGATAATAAACTAGCTGAATATGTAATAGCCTAGATCTTTGTTTCTGATCTATTTTACTATTTGACTTTTATTTCAATCAGCGGGTGGTCACTATGAAATTCAAATAACGGCCAATGGCCCATTGTTGTAACTTTGAAAACAGGTTCGTGTAAAATGAGAATAGTTATTCATGGTACTGATGTGAAAATAGCTTTTGCACATATTGCGCACATTTTTCCACGATTTAGTTATTTTTTTTCATTTCAAACTTTATTGAAGATTATTTGGGAGATTACTTTACAATAAGAAAACTGAAGCTGCTGGATTCCATCCAGATAGTCTGGAACATCGAAGAAAGGTTGGAGATTTGTGTCCCCACTGTAGATACTTTGACGGAAAGTGTTCAAGTGACTTGGCACATCAATTCTCAAAATTTTTAATATTATACCAGTGTACAAGAATAGAGATAAAAATCTATTGATAATTATAGACCAATATCAATGACAAGTGATATTAGTAAAGTGCTCGAAAAATGTATAAAAAAGACTAGTTACCTTTCTTGCAAATGAAAAAATGTGTTCAACTAAACAATTTGGTTTCAGGGAAGGAATGTCAACAGAAGATGCAATTTTCAGTGTAACTCGAAATATACAGGGTCCTGCAACAGTGGCGCGGTGTTCCATATCTCAATTTAGGAAATCTAAATTTCTACAATATCACCTCATTGCACGAGTTCGACAAAATAAAAATATTGGCGGCCACACAGGGTGTTCAATTTTTTCTGGTAGGATCCCAACTGTGTTTTTTTAAATAGCAACCTTTTTTTTTTTATTTCTTTTTCAATTTATACATAGAAAATAAAAGACACTTTGTGTATATCTTCACTTCGAAAATATTGACGGTTTTCGAGATTTAGAGTTTAATGAAGGTTGATAATGAAACTTTTATAAAATATGTTCGACAGCTGGTGTAATGCTGCCAAAAGCATTCGTTATTCTAAGTCGCATATTTTCGGAAGAAGCTGGTGGATCGGTGGCTCGGCGTAAACCATATTTTTTATGTATCCCCATAAGAAAACATCCAGTTTTGTTGAATCTGGTGATCTAGCGGGCCACCGTATAGGCCCATTACGCCCTATACATTTATTGGAAAATACTTCATTTAGATGATCTCTCACTTCTGCCGAATAGTGAGCAGGCGCACATACATTGTTCCATTCATATCTCCCTGAAAAAAGTATGGACCAATTACATATTCTCCAATGAGACATTCTCCAGACATTTATCGACCACCTATATTGATAGTCCACCTGTCTCAATAAGAGGGGATTTTCCGTCGAATAATACTGGTAATTATGTCGATTCATAAATCTATTTTTATGGAATGTCGATTCATCCGACTATGAAATGTTATTGAAAAATATTGGATTCGACGAATTTTTCCCAGCATGGCCCAACTGCAAAATCTCACTCTTTTCTCAAAATCGGCATACAGTAGTATGAGATGAATGAAAGCGATGTTTCTTCAAAACTCGTTGCACTGATCTCTCACTTATATCCACTATTTCACCAATTTGTCGTTGACTCCTACTAGGATCTTCTTCAACAGCAAGAAGAACTTGCAATTCATTATCTTCATTAGTAGCTGGCTTGATGCGCTCATGTTTAGA
>WOGO01007578.1:0-11080 GCA_015342085.1 Leptinotarsa defecta
TTTTTTTGGTCAATTGTTCTATTTTGACTTGTATTTTATTTCACTATTATTTCATTTCAGGTTTTTTTGCTTAATAAAATTGTTATTTTCAGCCATTCATTTTTAATTCTTTTTTAGTTGTTTCAAGGATTTTAGATCATTTTATATATTAGTTTTAGACAATGGAAGTCCGAACTAGTGAAATCCAATGAATAATTAAAAAACTCACTTTTTTTCACAAAGACTGACCTTTAAGCTTCACACTTCATCTTTCACACCTTTCATTGAATTTTCTTTCATCTATTCATTCTGTGGATCTGCCAATTCGATATTTACTTCATTCTAAGATAATTGTTCAAATGGTAATGATAAAACTCTACATTCAGAAATATTTAATCAGTCTTCTGAATCTACATGTTCTTATTGAAACAAAATCGTTTATCCTTCTACACTTTTCCAATCTTTCTTAATTTTTGAATACTTTTGGTTGGTCAGTCAGAAGTTGCGGTAGCAAATATCTTGATTGTTGAAACGGTGGGCAAATCCACTAGTGTGTTCAAGCACAACATACATTTTTATCACACATATCTTACCCCAAATCATCCCATATAAATCGGTTTCATTCCTACAGGTTGAAAAGTAGCACGTGAGACAAGTGAAAAATAAAAGTTAGTTATTTATTTTGTATGTAAGAATTAAAAGACATTATTTAGTAATAGTAGTAACTCGCATCTAGAGAAAATATTTGGATTACTTTGACATTAAAAAAAAATATTTATAAAAAGATAGTTGATTATTCATTTAATATGATTTGGAACTAAACTAAAAACTACTGAACTGTGAATTTGATCAATTGTAAAACTGGAACACCACTGACATGCTATGATTTTTTGAATGAAATCCATTTTCTTCAAGTCAATCAGAAGGAAAATTCATACTTTTTTGACAAACCCCGTATATGACTGAAAGAATTTATAACATATGGTTACACTTTAGGTTTTAATCCTTGCAGAACTTTCTATGAAGAATAACTTTTGTGGTTCCAACTTATTGAGACATAACGTAGAAATATTCAACATTATATGTGGTCCTACTTGCGATCTTGTTTGGTTTCTGGCTTTTGTTTTGGATTCTAGAAATTGGGTAGATTTTTCACTTCTTGAATATGCCATGTATCCTGATGACCTAATATAAAATCGGCAGTTGCAGTGAACAAACAACAAACCAGAGGTCTGTGTGGTTTAGATAACTTCAGTAACAAGAAAGTTATATTTTACTGGTATTGTATCCTGTTTCCAAAATAAAACACCATTTTTGTCATAACTATCAATGCAACTTAATCAACAAGCGGAAAAAGTAAATTTGTCTCCATATATATGTGAAGGTAAAACAAATTATGGGTCACAAAGAGGGGAGGAGTGAATAGTGATGTTTTCAAAATGGTGGATTTTTTCTACTGGATCAACTAATATCATGTCGACGGGTACCAAGGAAAATAAACTACGTAATGTTATTAACAGCGAAAAGTGTGGATGATGTACATTTGCAGACACAAATTGAAATAACAGGTATCAAGGGGAAAAAGCAATGTATCCTACAAATCAGGTATGTTTTATACGAAAGCAAAAACAAACCAGGATGAGGGAGAACAAAAATGGGAGTGCCAGTGTAACACAGATCTGGGCAAAATCGCTAAAATAGATAAATTAGCATGCTTGATTCACAAACACTAAAAGAAATGAGAAATAGACAGATTAGGGCGTTGGTGAAAAATATATCTGTTGGCAAAGCAAGTGAGAGACAGATGAGCTCGCTAGTAAAAAATGCGTCTGGCATGAAAACAACAGATGAAGAGAGAAGCTCAGATAGATCAAACATGATCTGATGGCGAATATCCCAGGTGTGGCTTCCGTTCAGTAGTAATTCTGAATATGTTTTTCAGATAATATTTCTTCACTACATCATGAAATTTACATTTCTGCCTGTTTTTATGCAATAAAATTACATATGCTCTTATACATATTTATGTAAATTACCGGTTTCATTGGAGTTTCATGGCATATATTTATATTTCGAAATGTTTTTTTTCAAAATTATCACTCGTCTCGGTATAAAGTGACATCCGTCCCTCGGACTAACGTCTAAGGGCCACATTAAAATAATGCGATAACAGTTGTTGAGAAAGAAGAAACCTCCAATATACAAATAACCATTTCATTATTGCTATTCTATGCATACATAATTTCACATCATACAATAACGCCAAATATTTTTCAACATGTGCAAGAACATTTAAAAAACAAGACAAAATATATATTAGCAAAAATGAAGGATCAAATTTTATCATAGATGGATTTGGTCGATACTTGATGAAAATCCATAACTTATTCAAATAACAAATTACTGTAAGATTTTCATTGCACAGTTTACAAAACCGCAACACGTGTTTCGCAAGATAACAGGTCCCTCAAGCAGTTTCATACTAATTAAATTCAACTACATTTGTGCTTTATATAACAATTCCAATCATGTGACTTTCTACCAGCGTAATGACTAATAATTTTACCGAGTTCAGGTAAAAACTGATTGAAATTTTTAAACATGATAAAAGTAAATTTTACCAACTCATTAAATAGACATGTAGATTAGATTAGATTGTCGGGGAGCTAGCCCATGGCCTGATTCACTGCGACCTTTTCAGATTTATTGTGATGCTCGTTGGTTGTCTAGCTTGATCTCTTTGATGAGACTCCATAGCCTTGACACTGACCCCTTCATATAGCTGGCAGCCTCTGGTTTTTCTTCCCCGCATCTTGCGTGTCTCAGCCTTTTGCTGTCGCGTTTACAGAGCACATGCAGTCCGCTTTCTTCCTCTTCTTGACACAACCTTTATTGGGTTTCTTTTGTCAGACCCATGTTGCTCATATGTTTCCTGAGCCGGCTATGCCCCGTTAGTAGACCCACCACCTACCCATACAACCTTAAGGTTGTGGTTCAGCAGGTCTTCCGTGAATCTGGGCGATGGTTTCTTTATGAACTCTTTCGCCTGTCTCATTCCTGGGAGCTTATTCAACCAATCTATCGATTCGGCTTGCATCCATGAGTTTATGGATGTTTTTTATACATGAATTCACTACCCCGCAGAAGGGTTCTGGGCCCTCATAGCCCTGGATTGCGCCTTCACGGGCTAGAACATCAGCCTCCTCATTGCCCTTGTGACCCTCATGTCCGGGTACCCAAGCTAGAGTGACCCTATTTTAGGTTCTTAGCTCCTTGAGTGCCGTTCAGACAGCGTCCCACCAGTCTTGAGAAGACTTGAAATGAGCTGAGCGCTTTAATTGCCGCCTAGCTGTCTGAGAAAATGGCAATAGTTTTATTTGTGACGTTCTTCCAGTTTGTTTCCCCTATACAGATTTCTATGGCCGCTACTTCTGCCTGGAACACAGTTGCATTATGTCCGAGGCTGAATGCGATTCTCGTCTTTGCTCTGCCTCCGTATATACCAGCTCCCACTCCTTCTTTGGTCTTTGAGCCAACTGTATACCAAGTTTCTTCCGCTTTTACCGGTAGGCCGTATTGCCAGTCATCATGTACATGGACAAGTAGTCCTTTATATAATGACTAATAATTTTACCTGTGTTCAGGTGAAAACTAATTGAAAATACAAACATAATCAGTTTCTACTTAGAAACGGAGAAAATTATTGGTCATTAAGTAGGTAGAAGGTTATATGTTTTAAATTGTTATTACATAAAGCACAAATTGTACACGTTCGAGCCTTTGGCGTAGAATAAATCCAAGAAATCTCCTGAAGACGCCAACTTTATTACTGAAACGACCGTCGAGAAGAGTATTGCATTGGATCCATTTAATGAGTTGGTAAAATGAAATTATTATAGACAGTCTTGCGTCTTGTCCCCTTTAAATTTACTATCTGATGAAAGAGTGCAATAATTTATATTTCATTAATGAAACTGCAATTCTTCCGCCTTGAGAGATTCTTTATTTTAATGTTGTCCTTAGTCAACTCTGTCTCTTGAAGCTGTCTGTGCGGGTTCCCTTACAAGGTGGCATCGATAGTCAAGTTACTTGATCGTGGAAAGACTAAGATCAACCTAATAACCCTATTGATATTTTTTTCTTCTACTTGAAAACCGTCTGGCTTGTCCATTTCTCCCAAGTCTCCAGAAAACACTACATGCATCATGGCCTTATTACGTTTTCCTCCCATCTTCTTCCTTCATGACTCCCAACAATCTTGTTTCCTGTACAAATTTCTACAGATGTTTCTTGATGGATATATGTCATACTCTTCTGAATATAATGTGGGCTGTCCATAAATTGTTTGCCTATGTGATGCAGTTCTTATTTTGCTCCAGTGAGTAGACTTGTAATTATTTTGGCTGATCTCTTATTGGACGGTTCCTTATAAAGGTTTTACCATGTGAGTTTCGGGTACACTTCCCAATCTGGTTCTGTACCATCGATTCTTTACTTGTTTTTCTACGTTTACAGTTTTTTGTATTATGCAATACTGAATGCCAAATACATTTTTGAGTACATGAATTTGTGAACTGATTCTCTGAAAATTCTTGTTTTGACAAATCTTTTATAATTGTACTGTTCTGAAAAATCTAAGTCAACTTTTCGCTTATGGAAAAATTTATTTCTGGTCTTTATCAACTGGCACAATTTATCAGTAAACCGTGTGAAGAAGAACCGTTTTTGTATCTATTTCCAAATATTAGAAATCGGGTGCTAAGTTCATCAAACTTTCAAATTTACCATACGTCTGGAAGTCATATTGTTGAAATATCTTGACCTTATTGTTCCCTACGTTTTGCAGTTCATAATTCACTGAAGACCGTTGCCACTTGTTTTCACAGTGTAATGCTACTCCAATAGGTAGGAATGTGGCATTGTGGCCCCCAAAACTTGCTGGTCAATAGATCTATTAAGAAAAGTCATGAGAACCTCTCGGCTGGATCAAACTTAACTATAGCTAGATCATTACACCTGTAAATGGGTGGACTTTGTGTAAGTAGTGTGTTATGCTGTCTGTCGTTGCTGAGACTTCGAGATACTACATTCCTTCACAGTTGAACCATATACATACCACAGAAGATGTCCACCGTAATAGC
The DNA here is from genome assembly GCA_015342085.1 of Leptinotarsa defecta. Taxonomy (NCBI): domain Eukaryota; kingdom Metazoa; phylum Arthropoda; class Insecta; order Coleoptera; family Chrysomelidae; genus Leptinotarsa; species Leptinotarsa defecta. The sequence continues at coordinate 5,121 of WOGO01007578.1, forward strand.
AGAAGAAACAATTGGTACTACAAATTCCATTTGACCATGGCCTACCAGCTCGGATGTTGTTCTCAGTAATCGTGTCTCCGACTGTGGAAGCCTATATGTTTTTACAATGTATCATGCCTTTTCCTTGACATCTAATTGAACTTTGACTAGTTAATAAACCCTTTTCAAGCACTTTGTAAAAAACCATTCAGATCCATTAAGTTTGGTGAGGGTTTCATCAGTCATCAATCCTGGCAATGTATAACTAACTTTTTCAGTGAAATCGGCTTGACTCGTGACTTTCTGTATCAGATTTGTTTATCCTATAGATTTTATCTCTCGAGGTGCTTGAATCATCCGCATCGACTTTCTTTTCATTTCCACTCAACATTTTTTGCATTCCCGAGTTCTAGAATACATTGACAAATATTGAACCAACAATTTTTTTATATCGTTTGGACAATTGATGAAGGCTTGTACTCTAATCTGCTTCATGAATTCGTTCGGAACTTTAAAATAGGCTAAATTGATTAATCTGTTTCATAATCTGTCTCATACTCAAGTTGTTGACATCTGCTCATAAGTTGAAACTTGTTTCAAGAATTGTTGTCCACAAAGATATAACGCTTTTACAATCAATGGTAGATATAGTATACACGAAGTCAGTTCGAATGGCATAAAATATTAATTTGTCTAGACAGAATTCAATATAACACTGAGGACTTTAAAAAAATATGGGAATCTAGAAACCAATGACAAATCTTAAAAAAGATAATCTGTTAAATGAATTAGCTTTCTGATTTTCTACTTTTTCATAATCAAATAAAAATGTAGGAAACTTTCAAAGAAAGGTAGAAAAAATAACTAATAAAATCTCTTTGTATACAATTTTATAAAAACCGTAGATGGTAAGACAAGTGTCTCATGCCAAAACTTCACAGTACACTATTCAGGGTGATATTGTTCCATGTCATTTTGTATAAAAACTCCATCACTTTGTGTAGCGCTCCTATGAATGAAATCTGTTTCAATTCCATAACAAATGTTTCAAGTGCAAATTGAATGAAAGTGATTTCGTTCAATTCAATGTTCATATGAAAGTAGTTGTTTCAAAAGGGTTTTTTCTTTCAATTTGTATATGAAAGAAAATGCTGTGTATGCTCTACATACCTTTATGATAAGTTTTTATTGAAGTAATTTTTTTTCCTTCATTTGGAAGTTTCCTAGTTTTTTTTCTTCAATGATTAGAGAAGTAGAAAGCCCAAAAGCGTTTTTCCAATAAAACTAGTATCCCCTATAAATATTCATTTTTCAATTTGAACGATAATTATTCGTTTCTGATAGATACAATATAGAAATAAACAATCTTTTTAATTCAAACATGACTTTTCCAACATAAAAGTCGCCATGCAATGTATTTTAATTAACTTCAACAATATTGATTATACATTCGTGTATTCAAAAATAATACGAATTTGTTAAAACGATAGTTTGGATCACTGAACAATATCAGTGTTCTTCAATGTCATACTTTTGAAAAAGTGTTACTCAAAGTATGGAAATATGAAGTTCATGTGAAATAAGGTGCCATATGATCTTTTCAAGATTACGATCTTATTCCAGTAGTGATTGAATTTTTAATCATTTCATTAATTATTTATCGTAGGTTATTCAGCAGCCGGTGGAGATTATGTCAATGGCCCACAGCGAGGAAGTGGTTATGGCGTTGTTCAATCGTACCACCCATATCGGAGATGATTTTCAAAATTCCATTCCCAATGTTTTCATCTGACTACTCGTTATCATTCACAAAATTGAATTCATTTGAGGGTCAACTACTTTGCCAAAACATGAATAAGTTTAGAGATAAACTAAACCATTATATATTAATGAAAATTTATTAACTAGAAATTAACAGCTAACAATGAAAAAAAGTGTTGAATAAAAAGAAGAGTAATTACCCATAAACTTTTCATTCAACAATTTTTTTTGTTCAACGCTAATAAACTTTTGAATTATTGCTGCCTAGCCATCCTCCTTGACTTTAAATTATATCATTAGTTAAGCAAAGAATTGAGCTTCTTTATGTATTTTTATGTGACATACTTTGATATGTACATATAAATATATCTAGATTCAATACTTTTGATTAATTTCAATAAAGAATACTTGAACATAATATTAATAAGTTACATTTTTTCAAAGGAAATGTATGTATTAAAAAATCCACGAAAATAATCATCATTTATCATTTATAATTAATTTTCTGATGCGTGTTATGTGTTTCGAAAACAATTGGTAATTTCATTTTCACCAAATTCACATTTTTTCACTGGAAGTAAATCAGTGACTTTCATTTCTATCAAACTTTTCATTTATGTATTATGTTTAACATAAAATTTACGAAATTTCCGTTTATTATTATTTGAACTATAAGTAAACTTCATGGTCTCAATGAATTCATTTATGAATTGAAAAATGATACATTATTGCGGAAAAAACAATTTTGTTTGCAGATTAATTTGCATTGTTATTTAAATTTGGCATCTCATAATTATGGCAGTAACACCATGATTGAAGAAATTATTTAAATTTCTCAATCTCAACTGAATATTGAGAACTAATTGTTAAATTCATCTCTTTTTTTTTTGGCTAAAAAATTCTTTTGAATATTTGATTACGGCTACTTATTTCATTTGGTCATTATATGAAGAATTATTGTTTCACTTTTTCCATGTTGTAGCTGCAATTAGTTTCTCAAGATAAGTTTTCATAAAGAAATTTGTAAATGGGTAATTATAAATTAGACCCAGGTTATTTCACTCCTCAAATGAAATCAATTCCTAAGAGTCTGACATTTCAATAAAATATATCTAAAATATTATTGATATATAAGATAAGAATACATATGCATACATTTTATGTTGTAAATCCATTATGACTGCAGTAGTTTGATTTTGTATCTAGTAACTTTTAAGATGGAATAAAATTGATATTTGTTTCTTGTTTTGCATTTGTCTGTTATGTTCGATGAAACTGTAGTCTGATATCAATAGATAATAGTAACTAGTTATTTATGAAAAAACGCTAACAAGATAATAAAATAATTTGATAATAACTGTTTTCCTTATTTCTTTCAACATTTGTAATAATTTTTTATAAATATTTATAAAAAGTCATCAATTTTTTTATCTTATATTTGTTTTGCTTTCTAGCTGGTATCACAGTTGCCATTTAGGAAATGGTAATACTCACTAGTGATTGACAAAATTCAATTATCATTCGAATTATAAATCACTCGCAATGTGAAGTAGAATTACTCCATATACATCGATAATACAGTAGTTGTTCAGTATGTGAATGTACCTTATTAGAGTAAACTGTAATTTTTACTGTAAACTGAGAACAATGATTCGTTTCATTTTTATGCATTGGGAATTTATTTTTCATGTTGTTCATTGAGTTCTATATTTCAATTTTGGAGTAACATTTCATTCTGTTAATTTTTAAGATGAATCAGAGCTCACAGTTCTCAGTTGGCTTTGGTGTTGGGTGTATTTTGTTGACAATAATTCCATTCCAGATTGGGTAGTCCTGCCAAAAGTTATTCGCTGTCCTGCTCGATCAAATAACATTGAGCAGAAAATAACTTTTGTTAGAAATTGCCCAATCTGGAATAAGATTAGTGCCAACAAAACATCTACTATCAAATGTTACACAATATGTAGAGCAGCTGCGATTCTGGTACAAGCAATCGAAAACAGCTATATGTAAATGTTTTAAGTTTTGCGATGCAAATAATGTCAAATTAATTCAAATTATGGTGTAATGCGACCATGTGCGTATGGTGTAAGCAACAACCATATAATTAGAAGAAGAAGAGTAATTCGAATCACTTTGATAATCGATTTGATATCTCAAATTATGATAATCGAATCATCGATTATTTTTAATTCAAATTAGTCCGTCACTGCTACCTACAAGGTTCGTTAATTCAGACAAAAGTTACACTGTTGTATATTTCTTATGAATCAATTCTCAATGCAACTTTTTGTTCATTGAATTCCATCAACTTCGTTTCAGTTTTTTCATAAATAGCCACTATCAAAAATTTTGTTGTGTACCACAACGTATTTATTTCCCAACGTTTTTCTTCGTAAAAGCATCATTAGAAATGTCTCACAAAAGTAGAGACCAATATTCTCAGTATCTAGAATTCGAAAATATACATTAACTCCAAATATCTCTTGGAAATATGCAGGTAGATGGGTATGAATTTTTTTCAAGTTTTTATAAAGAGACATAATTTTTGTTTAGAAACCAATTATCATCACAAATTCTATCATGTATCAAGACGTGTGTTTCTCGAAATGTTTATATCAAAAACAAAATAAAAGTCCAAATTTTCTGTTGCTATCGCACTAATAAACTGAAAGAAATCAACATAAAAAAATGTATAATGTTCTGTTCCACTGATTCTCATTATCAGTGTTACTCACGGTATTTCGGCGAATGTTCAAATTCCAATAGAAAGCAAAACTGAAAACTGTCAAGGAGGGATACATTCACATAAAGAATTGAATATTTCGAAATAAATTTCGAAACATTAATCTCTCCCAACTACCTATACAGTAGGGTGTGGTAAACGTACGTCGAAAAACAGACAGGGAAGTGTCTCATACCACGCTGGCTATTAAATTATATCCGACAGATATTTTTGCAAGATTATTTGATGACATTTCCCTTTTACGAAAATGTCGGTTACTTATTTAAGAATATAGGTTTTCACGGCTGAAGTCATGAGGGTTTGCAAATAACTCCCCTATTGCCAACATTTTTTCGACTGACCTTGTTGTTATTGGGATTTTGCTGCTCTTATAGGAATGTTATTATTACGTCTGATGTGTTGTATGTGACTATTTCCCCATGTTACTGTCTGAACGCGAAAACACCGACGAAGAATGCGAAAATACCGACCAAAAGAACCGCTCGATGTTTTTTTTTGATATTACGTTTAAGATAATATTAATAGGCGTCGGACTGGGGTATTAATATAAATTTTCCATTGATATATTCTGTGTGATCAAAAGATAATTAAAATATGGTGAAAACTAATTTTGTTTAAATATTTTATTTTGGGAAGGAAAATTTATATTTGAAATAGTTTTTTTACTATTTAGAATTGTTACCTTCTAAGACCTATAAAATGATCAGAATATTAAATTTACAAATAAATACAAATGTAGAAAGGACAAAAAGTTACAGCATTTGATAAATTAGCTTTTTAGAAAAAATCAAATTTGTCATTAACTTGAATTTGAAAAATTTTGCATATTAAAAGAAATATTTATTATCATCTGAGGACAATTTAAATACTTTATCCATTTTCTTTATCCAACCTATTTGTGTCAAAATATTATAATTTGTAGTTATAATTCGTCTTTTGATGTAAATAAATTTGATATTATTATTATCATAGACAGTGATAATATCAAATTTTATAGTTCATTCAGAAACAATTTTATAGATTTAATGGAAATACTTACTTCGAATAAGACATTGCGATAATTTAAATTTGAAAAAAGTCTACAGGGATTCGTTGAGTGATTCTTCACTGGATGAATCAGTTTCATTAGGATTGATGACAACTGTAATCATTTTTTCTGATAATGGCTCTATATGCGATCATCCAGATCCCACATCTCTGCTTCGATTCTGATTGTTTTGTGGATACATTTTTCCCAAGCTTTTTGGTCGACTGTTTCCAGAGCACCGTATAGGTATTTCTTTACTTCACACAGCTTGAAGATCTTATTATTCTTTGCGATGAATCCTTTAACTTGAGTCCAAACCAACTGTATTGGATTCAATTCACGGTGATAAGGCGGCAACCGAAGAACCGAAATTCCTTTAGTCTTCGCCATCTCATCGGTGACATACCTGACGAATTTTGACTTATGACGTTTAGCCAAGTTGGAGAG
>WOGO01007579.1:0-11079 GCA_015342085.1 Leptinotarsa defecta
TGAAATTCCCTGAATATATATCATTCACATCCACATCTTATATTCTTTCCTTATCAGAGACAAGGACGATGTCAATAAGGGATTGAGAGTGAGCAGTTATTCGGGTAGGCTTCTCTATAAACGAATTTATAAAATCTGTAAGGAGTTGAGAACGCCGGTCGTGAGTCGGCAACCAGCAAAAAAATCACATGAAGGAAGTAGGTTGTCCATGCTGTCTTCGAGTTCGTTTAAACATTGGATAAAATCAGCTGAAGGAGACCGGTATAATACTCCAAAAACGAGAGTTTTTCATCTGTGGATTGTTGAGATCCACAACTGTTAAAGATGAGAACTTATATGACTGAAGATTGTTTTGAATTTAATAGAGTTATTGATGTAGACGGCAACGCCAGCCCTTCTGCCAATTTTGTCGGCGCGAACTAAAAGATAATTGTTAATTCCAATGGTATCAGAGTCATTTATTGGAAAGAGCCAAGTTTCAGTGACACCAAATATATCAATATTTTCATTTAAGTATATTTTCATTTAAGTATATTTTCCCGACTGAAGCATTTACAAACAAACAATTCTGGAAGGTGAATTAGTAAGGGTGGTAGTCGTCGAAAGCGGAAATGAATATATTAACTTAGTGGTTAAATAAATCATAAATGAATTCGAATTCAATTTAAATAAATATAATAAAAATTAGAGTGACTGTGTTATTTGTAGTTCCGATCAGAAGAACTACACAGAAAAACTTCACAGTTCTTTGTTATTTGAAGAGAAACTTCATAATCCATCAAGGAACATATATTAGGTAATGAATAATGATTTCAATAATTAGGTTTGGAATGTATTATACTATCGAAAGACAAATTATATTATTTTAACCAAATGAAAAGAGTGATAGTTATAAAATTGGTGATATTTTTATCATTGTTTAACAAAAAGGCAAACATTTCTCTAAGGTGGTTAATATCTGACCTTCTATGGAGGCAGTTCTCTGATTGTAAAATAAATTTCATTTCCAGGAAAAATCTTATAAACTCATTTTTTTTATGTCAAGATTTTATTTGAATTATAATCCATTTTGTGACTTCCATACAAACATGATTACTGAGCACACATCTCTCAGGGTGTAATCTACTACCACTTTTATGAATACATACTCACACAGAACATACTTCAAGTTTTGCAGTTACTAGCCCCGCTCGTGTCGTATTCCATTTACTGCAATGTGTGAAACTAAAAAAACAGTTACAAATGTTTCATATCGACTTTTATTGCCATTTTCAGTAGAAAGCCACTATACATTATCACAAGAACTAACGGAAAATACCTTAACGCGGTTTTTGTGAAACCCCTTATAGTGAAAATCATATAATAAATTGTAATTAGTTTCAATATGGATTTTCATGAAGTATCGCCTAGCTCTATTCAATTATGGAAAATACCTTAATGAAAGTTCTTTTGAAGTCTGTGAAAATCAATTGAAATAATTTTTAGTGTCTTTCGGTGGAATTGCTGGTTTATTTTTGGGATTCAGTCTTCTATCTGGTGTGGAGATATTATACTATTTCACAATAAGGACTTGTTGCATGGTGGTGGAAGAGAAAAAACAGTTGAAAAAAATTCGCCTTCAAGAAAAACTTGGAACTTCGCCGAAATATTATTCGAATCCTCCAACTTATTTTATTTCAAAAACTCCCACCTTTCACGATACTGGTATAACTCTCCAGTCTGTACTTTTTTCCAAAGTTTCCAAGGTAAGTATTTGACAAATTTTTTGAAATTTGAAATTTGACAATTACATTTGACAAATGAAATTTGACAAATTTTTTGAATCTACTATTCGAAAAATTACGGAAGCGCAGAAAGGCCATATAGTGTTATTATTTGTTTTTTGGAAATTACTACTTGAAAAACTAGAAATTTCCACTTCAAAGTGAGAATGTCAAAATTTGAAGTTTTGAAGACGTGATTTCCAAGAAAGAAATAATAAACTCGGAATTACGACTTCAGACACGAAATTTTCTCTTTGAACTGGAAATTTCAAGATTGAAGTCGAAATTTTTAGTATGAAGTCGTAATTTCGAAATTGAAGTCATGATTTCGAGATAGAAGTTGAAGTTTTGAGTTTGTAGTCGTAATTTTGTAGTCGAAATTTCAGAATTTAATTCAGAATTTCGAGTTTAAAGTCGTGATTCCGCAGTTAGTTCAGAATTTCGAGAGAAGTCGGAATTTCCAAAAACAATGGTCAATAACGAAATTTGTTCCTCAGAAAAAGAAAAAGCTCGGATGAACGTAATGTTGTAAGATAGAATAATTCATATTTAAGGAAAATCATAGTTTGAATGGAAACTGTTTCATTTCATTTCATTTGCAGTAAAGAAACTTCGTTTCTGGTATGAAAGATCGACCTTGAAACTGATAGCGGATAGGCCATACTGAGAAGATGGCTTATTCGCAGATACAGGGTGTTTCCTAACTACGGTATAAAACTTCACAGGGTGATTCATTAGGCTGTTTCAAGAAAAAATTTCCTATGAACGTATTATGTATCGCAGCCAATAAAATTGAAAAAAGCGCGCCACTGACTTGTTATTTGTTGTGTTTTTCAATCAAGCAACCGAAAATAGAACTTTTTTGTTTCTTCATATTCAATTTTGTTTTCGAGAAAAGAGAAAAAAATTGTAGCCACTGTATCGCATATCATGAACGTGAAAAATCGTACTTTTTATCAATATCGAAAAAATATCTAACCCATTTGTCTCAAACTTGGTATTTTCTTCTATACTGTTTTTTTCAACTAGGTAGTAATTGAATTTGACTCAATCAATTCAGTAGCGTTATGGAATGTAACTGCTACAAATTAATCTTCTCTCTATAGTGAATCATTGCCAAATTGTTCAATCAAGTACCTACTACCCCAATTGGAGACATGATTTACAGTAAAATTCAGAGTTGTCAATTATCAGTGATTCCATCACGAATGATTTTACTGATGCTAGAAAGGTTGAGATGCAATGAAATTACGAAAGAAGAACTAGGACAGATACCCTAACAGAGTAGTCCCATGTATTAAAACATTCAGAATGCTACATGCAAGTTTATGTGAAACTGGGAGTTTCAATAGAAATTTAGGTGGTGGAAGACCAGAAACTGTAACAAAACCTGAAGTAAAAGAAGCTATACTTAATGCAAAAAAAGTTACCATTTTCAGATGATACATTTTTTTCACTGAATGCTGTTATGAACTTTCACATTCACATCGCCACATTACACAGACACATACTACACAGACGTGACGTGAGAACACGTGAGCTCACGTTTTAATGCTACAGTATGTTTTGGGCGATTACGTTTACATTGGGCTGACGTGACGTGTGTAGCGGTTGTATTATAACGAATCTGAAGCCGGCCCTGACGATTTTACAAACCGGGAATATCTGTGTTTAAAAAAAATCTGTTTTTCCGTCAACCAATTTATTTTTAACAGAGATATTCCCGGTTTGTGATATCGTACAGCACTGGATTTGAACCCACGTTTTCAGTCAACATCTCTTTCATTTCGATACATTACTATAAAAAACCACTCAATTTTCCCCATAACTGATGAAAATCCACACGTGTTATAAGGCTTGTAGTGTTAGATTGCATCACACAACCCCTTCACACGTCACGTCAGCCTGATGTAAACGTATCGCAACCAGCATTCCAGGAAAGAGGCTTGGGATGAAATGGAAGAAAATGTCGGCATTCTCGTTTAGTGAAAACAGTTATTTTTCCATTCCTTTTTTTTCCACTATGCCAAAACTACAACTATGGTTGGAGTTTCAGAGCAAACTGTCAGAAAATGCAATACACATGAAGTTGTTGCTATGAGTCCAATGTGAACATAGCCTCATGTGTGACGTGCTCACATTTACGCCAGATAGTCTTTGTCCTCCTTTAGATAAAGTCATTTTCGGCAACACCTTTCACTGAACGTATGGATAGGAATTATTGGTGACTATCTAATTGGCCTAATGTTTTTACCAGTGAGATTAACATAGACTTTTCACAAAATCATATACCCATTTTTTTAGAAGACGTTCCCGAACTTTCAAGAATTAACATGTAGTTTATGCAAGGCGGGGCTCCAGCTCACTTCAGTTGTCTTACTTGTGTCAGTATCTCGACTTTATCTCTACTAATCGCTGGATTAAACGTGCCAAAAATCAAAATTGGCCAGCTCGTTGACCTGATATGAATCCTCTGAAGTTCTTCATGGAATCATCTGAAGGCTCTTGTTTATGAAACTTCAGTACTAGATGTGAATGACTTGAGAACTCAAATAATTAACAAAATTGCAATGTCATACATTGCACACCATGTGTCAGACGATGAGTGACAAATAATTGCAGTCGTGTATTTTATCGAAATGTGGACCCTTCTTTCATTAACTTCAAAGTCGGAATAGTTTATTTTTCATTTTTGATTTCTAATTTATGTTATCTGTTGATAATTTCCAGAATGAGTAAAAGTAATTCATTTTTCTCGAAAACGAAGCTAGATATACAGAAAACCAAAGATCAAATAGTTGTATTTTCAGTTATTCGATCTAAATAATAAAAATAAAAAATTAAGAGAATCAAGGTGATGGCGTATTTTTTTACCAATAATATTGACTGTGGTGCCCTCTGAGACGACACTGGACCTGATAACGTCAATATTGCTATTAATTATGGATAAACAAGTTCCTTACGACACCAAATAACGTGACTTAAAAAATTACATTCGGTTTGAGTATATTTTTGATATTGTATAAATAGTTTGAATTGTTCTAGTGACTTAACATTCATTATATTCACCTAATATATTTTTACTAAACTTTTTAACAGAATCATTTCATTTCAGAGAGTGGGACCATTCACTAATCAACGTCAGTCACAACCACAACCGACTATTATCAAATCCCCGTTTGGTATTGAGTTCATTAATTAAAAACGCAATGAAATTACTTCTGTTTTATTGAGTATTATACGACATATAAATTCCATAAACCGGTTTCAACCAGATGTCACTAATTTACTGTAATTGAACTAGTTCATTGGTTTGAAAAATATGTATAATATTAACAAGTAACAAAACATTTCCATTAAAACACAAATTTACAAATGTACAGAAATAAATAAATCTAAATACATATTTATTCGTACAATTATACGGTATATTTTTTTTCATTTTTTACCATTATGTACATATCAAAATTGGGACTAATATTCCGAAATCTTCATATCGAAAAAACATACTGCTAAGTATAAAATCTATTGAAAATATTTCTCTCAACCAAAAACAATAATACTGTTTCTCGATGCTTGTTTCGCTATCCAAGTCAGTATCGTCAGGAGATGATATAGTTTTAGTCATCTCCTGATGATGCTAACTCGATTAGCGAAACACACGTCGAGAGACAGTATTCTAGTTTTGGTTTGAGAAAAGTGTTTTCAGTGAATTTTTTTTCATCCCAATTCCACCTATCATACTAAATATAAAACCACTACTGTTGCCTTTCCAGGTATTTGTTACTAATGTTTGAGGAATGAGCAGTTATGTATTCAAACTGATATTCAAATCGAAGTGCTACCCAAAAGAATGCTTCTCAGTTCTGCCAGTTTTTACCAAAAAACAACTACTGTTATCAAACAGCACAACAGCAATATTTTGATTTTATTCGGGAGGTTCCAGTGGTTCCAGTTTTCATTTTGAGGAGAGTGATCGATGTACATGTTCATAATTGTCCTTGTCCACAGATCATGAACATATTGTATCACACAAGGAAAGTGGGATTTCGAATTATTTTTGTAGAAGAGGGAGAAAATTATGAAACCAGACAAAGACAAAATAATGATTCGTGAACAAAACGTTTTGTGTTTTAGTGATCACCGTCAAAAAAGGATGGCTATTTTTTTATAATTTGAGAATGTTCCTCCAAAACATTGTTTACTTCCCATTTTTTCAGGATTTCAAACAGAAACAAATTTTATCGAGACATTAACCAAAAAGGTCAATAGTAATTATTTGAATTTCAAAAGGAAAGTCGGACTATATCGGTAAAATCAAGGTTACTCAGGGGACCGGAGGCCCTGTCCGGGAAGTAAATGTGGCCTTACGGACAAGGTCGCCGGACTCCTGGTCAGTGGCAGAAATACATAGGGTGAGGGGAACTAAAACTAAAGCCTTTGCAAAATATGCCACCGTGGACCAGCCTACCAAATCGAAGGTGTTAGGAATCGTGCCGACAACTGAATGGCCGTAGGGTGATATGCGGTTACGAATGATCCCCTTGGGGAACTGGGCGAATCCTCATTGTAATCAGCGGTAATGCGGGGCTCTGCCAAAGGCAACAAACTCTTCCGTTACTACTCGTGGGAACCCACATGAATGAAACAAACACAAAAAGAGAAACAACAAAAACAAAAATCAATCCCGAGGGTAGACAGAAGTGCTCACCTCAATTTAAGGCGGTGACTCGGGATGAAATGTCCACCCCAATCGACCGCTTGGAATGAGGCTGGACATAGCAGATCACCTCGTGATGTAATACAATGGTCAAAGCGTAAGCGCATTTGCGAAAAAAGGGAGCGTCGGAGGCAGGAGTGGCAGCAACTATAAGTGCACCATCCTCTTCCTCTAACACTCCACCTTCAACAGCAAGGGCACTTCCTGCGGCGGGCGCCAAGAGCTCCGCCTTGAAAGGCAGGAAAGCTCCCCCACTTATGCATCTCCACTGAGGGAACCCCAAAAAGGTTGAAGAAGCCGCGTAACGACATTAATGTCGCTGCACCTTCCAAAACCTTCGCAAAAGTCACCATGAGACGCCTCAAGGTTGCCAAAGAGAGTGTGTGTTGGGCGAGTCTTGGCCTACACCTGCCAATATAAAGAAGATGTCTCCTAGTGACCTGTCCACCTTCCTGGAAAGGACAGAATGGCCGATGACCTAGGAAGACAACTCCTTGGAAGGATTTACAATGGATCACATGTGCCCTAAGTGCTGTGGGTCTACACCCACCCTCCCTACTCTACAGATACAGAGAACCCGGAGTCGAAGCCAGCATTGTTGTTTCTGCATTAGAAAAAACATAAAAACCAACTGAACCACCAACTAGAGCACTTCGACTGGTACCTCATCCTCTTTGATAATGTCTGCCGCAGTAGTAGACGAAACGTCAGGCTTGAAAACCTGCAGACCGCGGCCAAAAATACACACTTATCTTCGGCCATGAAAGTTTACATTTTTCAATGAAACTATTCACAAACATTTGTAGATCAGGCACAGAAGTAACATAAAAAAAAGTTTTTTTTCGAAACAGCCAGTTCCAAATCGAAGTTGAATTATACGAGAAAGAAATGATTTTCGAAAATGAAGTAATTTTGTGTAATTCAATGTTCATATGGAAGTATGTCCCATTTCTTTCGTATAATCCAACGTTCATATGAAATTAGTTGTTCCGTAGAGTCGTTTTCTTTCCTCCTTTCTTTGGAAGTTTATCCACATTTTCCGTTCAATGATGGAGAAGTTGGAAGTCAAAAAGTATTTTTTCCAAAAACTAATTTTTTCTATGAATTCTAGCACATCTGTTCACCCTTTTGATACCATCAAAAATACAGAACTTCACTCGGAGGCGTAATTTCATTTATCATTACTTGAATTATTCAAATTCCTGTCTAATCCGCTTGGAAATCTAATTATACTTGGTCACGGGCGACTAATTCATAAACGTAAGGATTATTATGGCTACGGAAAATGGAAAATAACTATGGACAAATGTACTGAACAGAATTTGCTGCATGGAAACACCTAGAAATGGAAGCGTTCGACCCTTAAGTACAGAGGGGACGTTTTCGTGTTTACAACTGGACTTGATTGCGTGTCTGGACCCTAGAGATGGAACACTTCTAGAAAGAGAGAAAGGAAAATGTTTAATTTCATTATTTTCTCGAATTGAAGATATACAATGTTTCATTAGCGATTATAACCACACTTCTGTTTAGAAGAGAGCTCATATATTGGTCGATGAAATATTCTCGGACAGTCGAGTGGACTTGAAAAATTTAGGCTCTCGCCAAACAACAAGTAAGTTGGTATTGAGCTGACAAAAAAGACTCTCCTCGAAAGGAAAACTCAATATTGTTTTTGGTTCAGATTACATCCCTATGAAACAAAATGGTCAGCAAATCCCCATGTCTCACGATCAAAATCCTTAGAATCACCAAGTGACATAGCTTTTGATGCTCTGTGTTTCTCAATTGTGTTGTTACAAATATGGGCGACATGCGATAGAATGTCGCCTGTTGATCTTTGTTTTCGAAAGTCATATTGATGATCGTTAAAGATGTTAAAGTCTTCCAAATATTTGAGGATATGGTGGTTCACGGCTCTCTCCTTGATTTTTGATATCATTGATGGCAAAACGACTGGTCTATAGTTATTTGTAAGATTTTTTCTGCTTTTCTGAGAATAGGCTGAACGTAATCAATCTTCCACCCAGAAGGAAAAACCTCTTCCTTCGTCAGGACCAGATAATTTGTTGATGTTGAGCTGTTTCAAAATTCGTCTGAGGAGACGTTGTCGAAAAGTAATTTCCGGCATTGTGGATTCTAGTGTGGGAATATTGGGTGGTGCCTTTCCCAGAAAATCGACTATGGAGTGGGACACAAATTGTTCATCTAGTAGATTTGCTTTTTCTATGGCTGCTGTTGCAATTGAACCATCCGCTTGTGTTTTTGGTGTAATTGTGGATTTTGTAAATTTTGATTAACAGTTTCAGTTACCGACCAGAAGTATCCAGACTCTTTGGGACTGACAAGCAGTAAATCCGTAATTATCTGATTGTAAAGCAGACCTGTAGTGCCAAACTCCACGCGACTCAGATTGTTGCCCAATATCCATCGGTGATTCACTCAACAGTGAAATGAGTTTGTGGTCAGAAGATCCCAATGGAGACCTCATGGTGACCGTGTAAATTCATGTATTCTACTGGAAGACTAGAATACAATTTGTGACGATGAGCCAGAATATTCTAACGAGGAAGAAGTGTATTCTATTTGTTTAGATACGGAACGATGTGGCAGATGTAGTACCGATGCAGAGTCCGGGTTATATCTGTGCTTTTTGTTTGGATCCGCAGGAGTTTGGATCTTTCATGGTCCTTCACTGATTTTATCATTATTTCTTCATTTTCTTGATGGGATTTGTTTTATCAAATCATCATCATCAGTGAATTTCAAACATCGATTCAGGTGAACTAACTTCGAAAGTATATATTACGCACTAAAATTTTAGTGGGAACTCTTCACTTTTTTCTTTATTAGACGAATTCAATAACCTCCCTGATCGTGAAAAATTAATAGCCCAAATACATCAAAATGCCAGATCATAAAGTTTGTTATACCATAAAAAATACCAACCATCTATCGAACACGACGATAAATATAAAACAGTTTCACTGAAAAACCTGTCTTCATTCCTATATTCCTTCGCTCCGGAGTTATCAAATAATGCCAGCATAAAAACCAAATCATCGTGAGTAAAATGGAGGAGAGGGAAGTAGAGTAGGTCGTCGCATGACACGATCACCCGTGGTGCCGCCTGTGATAAATGGGCGAACTAAGTCAAGGGCTTATAACCCACGTCGTTCAGTTGTCATCCTAGAGGGTTGCAGAGGATCAAGTCCCGACCGGCTTATGCGAGGTTGCACGGCTTAAGAAATGATTTATCATTTGGTGAAAGATGAGAAATTGAATCGGGTGTGTAGAAGTGATTATTAATTCTGCAGAGACAAAGGTGGGAATATATTGCACTCTGTTTGTTATCAAAACACAAGTTGTCTAAAGTTATTTTATTTTCTCCTGTGTGTTTCAAAAATTCTTGACTTAGGTAACTTTAGTGTGTATCCTTACAAATATTCATCAATCGCATGTTGAAAGTTGAAACCCCAACAAATGTCAGCTTGTACACCGCAGAAACCATTGGGTTATTAATATATTGTTTTGCTGGGTGTTGAAATGGACACCAATATGTCTTGGTACAATCATGTCGCTAGAATTGCAAAGGCTTCTTCTCAAAAGCTTGGAACACTGTTCCGAACCAGAGAACTGTACATACCTCAGCAAATTTTGTTGCTTTATGGAGCTCAAGTCAGATCTTTTTTGAAGTATTGAGGTATATTACTATTTTGGTATATTGAGGTTCTTCTCAGTACACCCCGAACTTTACTGTTTGAGAACTCTTCCTTCTGGAGAACTGCGTTTATGTGGGATGAACTTCCTGAGAACGTTTTTCCAAATGGATTTAATCTCCAGCAATTCAAATCCAGACACTGCTCTCAGAGCGCCTCAAGAATTTTCCTGTAGTGCTTCTGTTTTGTTTCAAAACATGGTTCATTTGGAGTTACTTTGGCTTTCTTTCTCCTGAATCGTATTGTTCATGTTCGAGTTGAATAGTCCAATTGATAAATTTCAACACAACAAGGAATCAGCATCGTTAAAATAGATTTTTTCGTTCTGTAGGATGACATTTATTAGACCGGGAGTCCGTGACAGAAATTTTGACCCCATTTTTACCGTCTACCTTTTTCAGAGGACATATTTACAGCTACAAGCAACAGTATTAAGCGTTAAACGAATTTTTTCTCCATGAAACACATGCTCAAACATTAACTCTAGTTTGCTTCTTTGACTACCATTTTACCGTCTGCCATTCTTGCGACCGGAAGGCTAGGTTACACAAACCACAAATAAAATAATTGGCAGACCGTTATATGGTGTTCCGGCTAAAACATGAATTTTTTATTCTACATAAAAATGGTTAACTGAAATCAACTTTTTATAGTCAGTCAAGAACAGCGTAGACTAACAGTAGCATTAAATGAACGAATTTTCACAAGGCAGACGGTTTGCCGGTGTATTAATAATGTATAGGCATTACTCAATTAACAATTTTTCACAGTGTCTCTGAACCATTTTTTACCGTCTGCCTCTTGAATGTAATAAAGTTCCATAATTAAAATGTCCTGCGACAACTGTTGGCATACAAATTGGCAATGTTTTAAGTAT
>WOGO01007580.1:0-11078 GCA_015342085.1 Leptinotarsa defecta
CTGTCGCACCCCTACGAACGACAACCCTCAGAAGTCGAAACTTGTGCGAGCTAAGGATTAATGAGGTCTTACCTTTCAATGTGTGATTCCTAACAAGTAGTGCATAAGGAATTCTTGCGACATGACCGTACAGTCAATAAGAATTATTGAAGTGAAACTTCTTCACGCGCGCTTCACTTGTGGAGTAAGCTGTGAATGTGCCACGGGAGCGTTACGAAAAGTGTGATTAGGCGAGGCGAACGGAAGTTGAGAGACAGTTATACGTTAGTGAAGATAGAAAGAGAAAGAAAGTTACGTTTCGTATATTACTGTAGGGGCGAGAGAGAGAAGTGCGTGCGAGCACACATTTACGGTCGAGTATACTCTGAAAAATTAGGAAAAACTATCATACGTTGCCACTAATTTCAGCAGGAGCGTGTGAGTCAGTCAGTGAGTCGGTCAGTCAGTGAGTCAGGCTGTCAGTGAGTCAGTCGGCGAATCATTGAGTGAGTCAGCAAACGAATCGGTCAAAGAGTTAGTCAGTTAGCGAGTCATTAATATAGTCAGTGAGAGAGTCCGTGAGTCAGTCAGTGATCCAGTCAGTCTGTCAGTCGATCAATTAGTGAGTCAGTTTGTCAGTCGATCAGTATGTCAATCAGTGACTTAGTGGATCAGCCAATGAGTCAGTCGGTGAGTCTGACAGTCGGTAAGTCGGTCTGTCAGTCAGTGATTCAGTCTGCTTGTCAATGATTGTCAGTCTGTGATTCAGTCTGTCAGCCGGTGAGTCATTCATCCAGTCAATGAGTCAATCAGTCAGTAAGTGAGTCTGTCTGTCAGCCAGTCAGTGATTCAGCCTGTCAGTCAGCCAGTCAGTGAGTCAATGAATTAAGTCTGTCAATCTGTCAGTGAGTCAGTCTGTCAGTCAGTTAGTGAGACAGTAAGCCAGTCAGTGAGTCAGTGTGCCAGTCAGTGAATCAGTCAGTCAGTGAGTGAGCCAGTCGAGGAGTAGGTCTGTCAGCGGGTCAGTCAGCTAGTCAGTCAGTGAGTCGGTTAGTCAGTCAGTCAATAATGGATCAAAATGCGCAACAACACAAAAATTGTAACTGAATTTCAGACGCTGGCACAAGTGTATTATATCTGAAGTGAACTACTTTGAAGGGGACAAAGTGGAAATTGATGAATAATTAAATATTTTTTGAGAAAAATCAATTGACCTTATTTTTAAACAGAAAGCGTACTTATTGAATGAATATTGTGATGAGTGGTTGCTTGCTATCGGATGGTTCATTGCCTCTCGTTTGATGATACCTTAGAATAATTCTGAAAGCTCCGAGTGAATTTTCTAGTCATTTTTTACGGACAACTGAAACGTATCCTGGTAAAATGATGAAGTATTCAATTTTTCAATATTTTAGCTTGAAAAACATCACTATAGCAAAATATTTGACTGGTGACATTTCAGCTGATGATTGAAGTGCTACCTTCAAGAGGCAGAACAAAATATAGAAAAATATAGAAGATAATTTGCACTTGAGAAACATCTTAGAAAAGAAGAAATGAAAATTGTTAAGCTCTCGCGTGCTGAGAATTCAATCTCAAATGGATGAATTTTGAAAAAACTTCACACTCGAGTCAGCTTATAATGTTCGATGGTTTTCCGTTGATAGTTCTTCGAAGGTACTTCTTTTTCAAAATACTTCATCATTAAGAGATTTGCGATCACCGGTAATGAAAAATAATTCATTGGAGTTTCCTCTAGCTGTTTGGTGAAAGTGAAGTGAATGTGACACACATTCTCTTATTCTTTCAAAGAAATAATATGGGTTCTTCTTTCTTTGTACACTTTTTTAAAAAATAATCATACGGGATATCTTTCGAATTGTTTGAAAATACCTCATTACCTCGCACAGCCTGTTTGAGAGAAATTCCGTACCGTATTCACAAATATTTCGGTTACTAAAATACAAATTGTGTCCCCGTGTGTTGTGCTACCAATTGGGCGCGTCCCCAGGTGGCGGATAGGGGAAGGGCCAGGGGACTGGGAGCCCTGTCCGGGAAGCCAATGTGGGATTACGGACGGGGACACCGGACTTCTGGTCAATGGCAAAAATATGTAGGGTGAGAGGAACTAAAACTTCCCAAAAGTCTTTGCAAAATATGCCACCGTGGACCAGCTTACCCAAGCTAAGATGTATGGAATCGTGATGACAGCTGAATAGCCGCAGGGTGATATGCGATTACGAACGATCGCCTTGGGGAACTGGGAGAAACCTCATTGTAATCAGCCTACCTCTGGTAATGCGGGGCTCTGCCAGAGGTGACCATCTCTTCCCTTGCTACTCGTGGGAACACACATGAATTAAACAAACACAAAAACAGGAACAACAAAAACAAAAACCAATCTCGAGGCTGGACAGAAGTGCTCACCTCAATCTAAGGCGGTGGCTGGGGATGAACTGAAATGCCCACCCCAATCTACCGCTTGGAATGAGGCTGGACATAGCAGATCACTTCGTGATGTACTACAAAGGCCAAGGCGTAAGAGTTTTGCGGCGCCGAGGCCAAAAGAAGAAAGAGAGCGATAGAGGAAGGAGTGGCAGCAACTATAAGTGCACCCTCCTCCTCTCCCACTTTACCTCCAACAGCAAGGGCACTTCCTGCGGCGGTCGCCAATAGCTCCGCCTTGAATGAATGCAAGGAACCGGCTGCCCCTGCAGGGAAGCTCCCTCACTTGTGCACCTCCACGGAGAGAACCTAAAGAAGGTTGAACAAGCTGCGCAAAGACAGTAACGTCGCTGCACCTTCCAAAACCTTCACGGAGGTCACCGTGAGACACCTCAAGGTTGCCATAGAGAGTATGTATTCGGCGAGTCTTGACCTATACCTGTCAATATAAAGGAGATGTCTCCTAGTGACCTGTCCACCTTCCTGGAAAGGACAGGATGGACGATGAGCTAGGAGGACAACTCCTCGGGAGTATGTACAATGGGTCATATGTGGCCTAAGTGCTGTAGGTCTACACTCACCCTCCCTACTCTACAGATACAGTGAAAAGAGAGATACAAATCGTTTCTGAAATTTATTGAAGACTGGAGGGTCTTCCATATTGTTTTCTAAAATAGTTCAACCAGTAAGTCGATATTTCCTTTATTTTCTTAAATTAAATTCGAATACACCAAATCGAAATAAAGAATCTAATAATCAAGAAGTTCATTTTCAAAAATCCTTGCAATGAATCATTGATACTGACCTGTACTGCTGATATTGAAAATGAGTTCTCCAGTAACTCCTGGCTTCACCAGTCGATTACAGTTATCTGCCGATGTGGAAAACATCACTCCAGATATCGACTCTTTGTAAATGAAACAATACCTCCTTGCTCCGTGCGAAGATCTGCTCACTGGCGTGGTTATCAGGAAATTTGTTCCATTCTCTTCCCATCTACCGTGACACGAATAAGCTGAAAACAATTCGATAAGTATATTTATACGATAAAACGCTGAATACGGCCTGACAAAGTTATTATAGATTGCCAGCCATATTGAATTTTTGAGGGGTCATATAGTTATTGAATACGATTGAATTAAATCGTCCAAACTCTGGGTTTAGGTCGTTAATTGATTTTATAAGTCGTGTACCTTAATATAATTCTAAGGACTTGGAAGAATATCAACATTACTTATATTTGGTCAAGATACACACTAACTACTTGACCTAATTCATATTTGTCAATATTTTAATATCTATTATTCGCGCGATTTCCAGTTGTACTCGTAGTTGTTTCATCGTCATATTTCAAATATTCAGTTCACGATTCAATTAAGACAATTTCGACCCTGTGAGATAATAAAGGAACGAGGCAAAACGTTTCATTCTTTGCGAACCGACCAGATTTCCCCGATGAAATCATATGTTTGAATGGGCAAAATGACGATATTGGGCTCCTGAGAATCAATATTGGCTCATATTCAATGTTCACAAGCTTGGAACTTATTGACCAGAGTAGTTGAAACCTCAATATTAAGATCATGTTCCGTTGAAGGTTCTTCAACTTGAAAAATTCGCTGTTTGTATTTATTCATCAATTTTTATTGTGCCTCCTTCAAAGTAGCTCCTCTCAGATATAAAACACTTGTGCCAGCATTTTTTCCAATTTCGTAGCAGATCTGATATGCACTCTTTGGTACGTCCTTGAGCTCTTTCAGCGATTCGATTTTCATGTCTTCAGTTATCACAAAACTGCGTTCTTTCATGGGTATATTCTATCTTGAGAACAAGAAGAAGTCGAGGGGGACAAATCTGGTGAATACGGTGGCTGTAGCATGATCAAGGTCTTGTTTTAAGCGAGAATATTACAATCAAGCAATGACGAGTGAGCAAGTGCAGAAACCATTATTTGTGTTTCCACAATACTTGACGTTGTCTTTGTATTGCTTCTAGCAAGCGGTGCATTACTTCAAGATAATACCGGTATCATGCCTCAACCACCGTATTCACCAGATTTCTCCCCCTGCGATTTTTTCTGTTCCCAAAATTGAAGAGACCCATGAAAACACGGCGTTTGTGACGATTAAGGAGATAAAAGCCGAATCGCTGAGAGCTCAAAGACATATCCGAATTGCTTTGAGGATTGAAAAAACCGTTGACACAAGTGTACTATATCTGAAGGGGAATACTTTGAAGGGGCAAAATATAAATTGTATAAATATTTTTTTTGGAAAAATGAAAATTCACTTTATTTTTTGAAAAAACCTCGTATAGTTTACGAAGAAGTATTGCTTATAAACAACTGCATCTCTTTTGAATAATTGAATGAAGAAAATTCGGGACAATTTTTGATTAGTTTAACATTCAAAATATAGATGAGATTGATTTGAAAAGACTTTTTTGGAAAACATTCTTAATATTTCCTTAAAATAGTGAATTTTTCATTGAAGTCAAACCTACGCCATAATTTGTTCGAGAGTATGATACTTCTTTCGAAGGAAGCTTCACACGATGAAATAAACTTTAACGAGAAAGTTACAGGGGTAGTTAAAGTTCAAGCGACACATCCTGCAACTAATTTTGACAATATTCTAAATATAGGTGTTTCGGAAGATTTCAAACAACTTTTCAAAATGGATTTTTTGTTCTATATTCCAGTGCTTCTTCAGAGTTTTTGAATACGACTTTGAATAATAAAAATACATGATTGATCGGAGGTACAGTGAGGCACATTGTAGTTGAATTCATATGTTTCTGTAGAGTTTCAACACCCTGTATGAATTTGATACCTATCAGTTGGAGATTTGCAAAACTTGATGATATACTGGGTGAGTAAAAAAACACTTATGTCATTACTCTGATATGAAGTGCATTTCTTTAATTCTTTCCCTTTTATTTTTTGAACTTTATTTCGAAGGGAAACTGACAGATGAAACTTTCAAGATGAAGACTGCGCGCCATCTGGGAAAAAATTAAAAGAAATAGGGGTCTTGTGACACATCATTTTGAAACTCCTGAAGAATACTTAACAACCCTAGAATATGAAGTCAATTTTTTCACCTACTACGAAATGGCAGAACATTGAATATTTTCCTTAAGACAAACACATTAATATCGATATTTCTAGAAATATTCCTTTTTATCTGCCATAGAGCAATTCCAACAACCCGCTAAGGTTTGTTGAGTTATTTTTGTCTATAAAAACGACAAAAAATTTCAGTACGACAGCCGTTATTGGAGTGACACCAACCCTCACGTTTTCCGGGAAACACATACCCAATATCCAGAAGAAATTAACTTTTGGGCAGGAATATTGAGAAACCATATTGTAGCACCTCTATTTATTGATCAAAATTTAACAGGGGAACTGTAATTCAATATGCTGGAAACTACTGTCAACCCTCTCTTTATTGAAATCGTCGAAGCGAATCCTAATGAATTTGATATGGATACTGTATTCCAACAAGATGAAGCACCACCACATTACTCCAGATAAGTGAGAAACTATTTGGATACTACTTTTCCCGGTCGTTGGATTGGCCGTCGAGGTCCTTCAGAATGGCCAGCCCGCTCGCCAGAATTGACACCTTTGGACTTTTTTCAAGGGGCTATTTGAAGCAAAATGTGTACGAAACTGAACATGCTTCAATATTGGATATACGGTAGAGAATAATAAATACATTTGTAAAGATATTGAGTTTAGTGTGTTCGAAAATGTTCGGCATGAAATTCGAGCATCTTTTGTACTGACCTCAAGCTTATTACCTCATATTATGTAGTTAGACGTCAATGTATACAGGCAATTATTAAAAGTTCCGCCATTTTGTAATAGTTGAAGATGTTTACATTATATTCTAGGGTTGTGAAGCATTTCTCAAGAGCTTCAAAAAGATGTGTCACAAGAACCCCCATTTCAACTTAACTATTTTTTCCCAGATGGCGCCCAGTAGCTATCTTGAAAGTTTCATCTGTCAATTTCACTTCAAAATAAATTATTTATGCATTAATTTCATTATCCCAAATTTCAATTTTTTTTGAGTCGATCCGTTCAAAAAGTAAAAGGGGGGGACATTAAAGAAAAGCACTGTATAATACAAAATTCTCTAACGAATAGTATATACCACGGTATAATAGAATAAATATTTATTGAAATATGGAGCTACAAAAACACATGATATTAAAACGGAAAAAACTTACGAAACAACCTGAAATAATAGCAATCAATAGTTGTTTTCAATGAGGGTTCACTCAGCTCACATTTCCATTTAAAAGAAAATTAGGGATGACATTCTTGAACAGGGGTTCTGCAATAGTTTCAGGTCAAACCTTCCTTTACAAACAAACTTGAAGTGTTTACGCTACATTGATCGGTTTTGGAATATTTCATCAGTAGACACTTCACAAACGGACAAAGAGCGTGCAGGGGGTTAGAAAATCCGATTGTTCGAACCAGTGACAAGATACGTTTTGCTGAAATAACACAATAACGCCTATATTGAATGCTACTGAGAGAGTTGTCCCAGATTAGCTGCAGCATTCTCCTTCCTATATTCTCTAATTCCCTCTGTTGTTTCGAATAGTAGACAGCTTCGGACGGCCTTCGGGAGACTGTATTGTACAAACAATCATGGCAGTTTGTGCTTCGTAACATCGTTTATGCTGTTCCTCAAACTAAACACTCGAATATTTTCCTCACGGAAATCTTCGCCTACGCAACATCTAATCTCCGCCAGACTCATAGTCCAGTTCATAAGTGAGTTTTCATCAGAATTCTATTCAATCAATCAATCAAAAATTTACTTTATTGTCAGAAACAATTTCTTATTAATAAATCTGTTTGAAAATCTCTTTTTCTGTTAATCAGCTGTCGCCCCCATACGAACGAAAACTCTCAGAAGTTGAGAAACTTGTGCGAGCTAAGGACTAACGAGGTCTTACCTTTAAACGTGTGATTCCTAACACAAAGCTTGAATAAATGAAAAAAAACAGTCAATTCCCAGTAACAATGGAACAATATAGATTCTAACGCTACATGTAGACAAGACCTAGGATTCTACCTATAGATAAAATAAATAAATCAGTCGGTTCGACCTCAAGGGTCCGGGTACTCAAAATCTGTCTTCAAAATATTCTTCCAAGCTATAATATGCTTTCGTGAGTAAAAGTTCCTTCACACACGTTTTCGGAATGTTTATTGTTATACTTTTCATTTCAAATGGTAGATGATTGATAATCTTCCGACTCTCAAATATCATGGATTTTTTTGTTAACGTTGAAGTTGGCTTCGGCAGAGGTATATTGGCATTCTGCCGGGTATTATATATTCTTTCCGAGGAAATATCTGCCATTACAATGAGAAATAATTTCTCACTGAGCTTTTTGCTGAACGGGTTCCAACTCAGTGACAGAGTTGTGGTCACCTCGTTCAGAGTCGAACACTATACCGAGTTCATCATCTGCATCCTACTGACGACGTTACAAGCTGTATCCAGTACCATTCTATCATGTAGACACTCTAAACTCAAAAGTCCACGGCCTCCCTGTTGACGGGGGAAGTACAACCGTGGAACGGACGATTTGGGATGCAAACTCCTATAGAGATGCATTATTTTTCAGGTATTTCCGTTGAGTTGATACAGCAGTTGATAAGCATATTTGTTGCAGCAACTTTGTTCTTCCCTGACAGTTCCGATGACCAGATCTGTCGAAGTTTGTGCTGATACTTGCCGCGGAGAGTATACGTCTCTCCGGCATCCAGATGGTATAGGATGCTTCCATCTACAAGCTGCACATCTTTTCCATGGTCCCCGCATCGTCATCTTTTGAGATGGACTATTGCACATTTGTCTATTCCGAATTTCATATTGATAGCATGCGTGTACTCCCTATCAGCAGTGGCCCGAACGAACGACTCTAGATGCCAAATTTGAACCTACATTATCGTTAGGGCTTTTTGTATAGCTGCGATCTAGTGGGCCAAGAGGCCAATTCTATATTATACGCGTTAAAATAGGGGTATAACCAAAGTAAAAGATTCTCTCTTTCAATCCGCGAGAGCTTGTTGTAACTCACACTTATTCAAACATGACCAAATAAATTCGTTGAATGTAAAGTTTCACGGCCGAACATAACTGTGTCAAAGCTACCTTCCGGTTTTTTTGGCCATGGTCTGCAGGTTTTTACGCTTGACGTTTTGTCTACTGTTGCGGAATACTTTATCAAAGGCGAAACAGTAACGGTCGAAGTGCTCGAGTTGGTGGACGAGTTGTTTCCGTTATTCCCTGCAATGCTGTTATTTGACTCCGGTTTTAAATTATTATAAGCGGTTTTGCCTGCTGATAAAGAAAATGCCACCGTCGTGATGAACACCAACGATTATAACGAGGAAATTGTCGCCTTACTCGATATATAAAATACCCAGCCGGGACTCGACCTCCGGGATTTTCAGAAAAACGAATATTCTTATTCGTTCATCAAGTCTTCGAGAGAACACCAACCTAAGAAGGTCATACAAAAGTACGAAACCTTTCTGCCACGTCTATATGGCTTACCAAAAATTCATAATGAGAATGTGCCACTTAGACTATCGTAAACGGATTTACCAACTTATGACCTCGTCAAATACTTGACAACTCTACAACAGTCGTTTGTAGAAAGAGTCATTCATTAAAGACACGGGACACTTTATCGAAAAGAGTAGAGGTATAAAGTTAGATCCTGGAGACATAATAGTGAACTTAAACGTGGTCTCCTTGTAGGTACACGATGGTTCTGACCAAGAACACAAAGTATTCCCAATAAATATAACCCCTCTCCACTCATTATTTATCATCAATTAATCTCCAGTGAGTTGGTGTTTTCCATGAACAAACGGACGGTACCGCAACGGGCAGTCCCTAAGTCCGGCGGCGGCAAATTTTTTTATTGAAAATTTCGAACATCGGGCCTTAGAGCAAGCAGCCGTGAAACCATATTGTGGGCTGCGTTATGTTGATGACACGTTCTTGGTATGGCAAGATGGTGAAGAGACACTTAACGATTTTCTATCTTATCTAAACTATCTCGACCCAAAAATCCAATTCAAAATGGAACTAGAAACCTAATGGACTCTAGCCTTCTTGGACGTTCTTGTGTACAAAGATGAAGATGGCACATTGGGCCACAGAGTGTACAGCAAACTAACGCACACAGACAGGTACCTGAACAAAAACTCTAATCTCCAGCCATAATAAAACACAGGGGTAATTGAAATGTTGGTTGAGAGAGCACACGTATATATGAACCTGAGAGTCTTGGTAAGAAACTCAATCGCCTAAAAAATACCTTCAAAGGGAATGGGTACAGCGAGGGAGAATTCTAGCAGGCCATACGACCCAGGAGAGAGATCTCCAAAGCAACCGCAGCTAGGTTAGTCAGCAGAAAAGCTTTCATTCCCTATATAAAAATGTTACCATCTGGATTGGGAAAATCTTAGAGAAGATACAGTATTACTCGATGAAACCCAAAATTACAATCCTAGAGTATATAGAGAGGCAATAGAAATTCGAAAACACATGGGTAATTTCAATAGAAAAGAAGAGGCAATGAACATAAATAAAATCTGGCTACCTGTGTTTGGTAATCCAATTTACAGAAATCAAGCCACGCCCACCTATAATAATATGAAATCGTATACAGGGCGTTTTAAATTCGATCCTCGCCATTGGGATCTCGGGAACTATGAGAGATACGAGGATGGTTAAATGGGGCAAAGTTGCACATTTACCTGACTAACAATATGCCGTTGAGAAAGTTCTGAAATTCCGAGTATATCCGGATATATCAGGGAAAAACAGAAATTTCGGAAAATGTTTTCATTTTTTCTGGTTTTATTCTTCGAAGGATTCGAAAATGAATTGCACTTCCACATTGCCACTTTTTCCCTGCTACATACTGGTCTTTTCAGATTTGTTATACGACGTTTCGTCTTTCGGCCACCACCATCAACTTTATTTTTTCTCATGCGCTACACAGGATTCCTTCTGTTTTGAATAGAACCAGATTTTACCTTTTCAATGATATATCATAGGTTATCATTCTTTTTCGAAAAATTGGACATATTGAAAAAAAAATAATTCTTATCATAATAGGTTTTGACTTTGATGTTTCTGAATTCGAATTTCAATTTGTTACACTCGAAGACATTTTGTTATTGTACAAGTCATTGAATTTTTGGCGAAAACTTGTATTCCGAAAGACGACAACCACATCGAACTATGTTCCAGTTATCGGATAAAAATCTCACCGAGTTTGGTTCATTTGAAAAGCCAAGAAAAAATTACGGAGACAGAATGGACCAGGAAAGTAAAGAAAATTTGATAAATGAGGTATGTATGAGGTAAGTTAGATATTGTGTCCTTTTCAATAAAAATAAATAATTTGCAGATAAACATGAACCTGGAGAAATCTACACGTCAAATTTCCTCCGAAATGAATATTTGTCATACAAGTGCTTGGAGACATCTCAAAAAAGCGGTTTGAAATGTTACAAAATACACATATATCAAAAATTGCATCCAAGTGATCCCGAAAGGCGATGAGAATTTTGTAATCGGCTAATAAGAAGAGCTGAT
>WOGO01007583.1:0-11077 GCA_015342085.1 Leptinotarsa defecta
CCGTTCTGTATGGGTCATTCCAAAGGAAATTTGTTCAGCTGCAGTCTCAATAACGTTGATATTTTATATAAATGGCTTTATAATATACTACCAAAATAAATAAAATACATATCACACACATCTTTTTTTGAAAATCAAAACTTGTCTTATACAGAGAAGTTGTCAAAAATATGCAATAACAAAAAATTATATACCAGATTTTATAGAGATGAATAAACATCATAAATATCATAACATCATAACATCCAAATATCTGTAACAGAAAGACAAAACTCAGCTGCGGAACGCTTTTATGTACTAAAGTTAAGTATGTGTCGGTAGTGTGTAACAAAGTTTCCCATTGAATTCACTGGTTGCGCCCTCTGGAGGATGTTTGTTGCGATTACACCATAGATGGCATAGATGGCACATTCAATATTATCGGGATTGCGCGCAATCGCGATACTACGTCACTTTCAAGGTTTCAATGTTTATTCACTATTATTATTATTATTGTTCGACCCTCAGTCTCTAGTTCAATTTCATCTAGCACACTCAATCGAGCGATATTTGATTTCTCCATTCTGATTGGCTGGCCGACATTACTCTGTAACAGAAGTTAGGTTGAGTCTTGCACAAGGTTCCGTTCAAGAGTCTGAAAATGCGCAAAATGAATCTTCATATGACAAAGTATGGACTTTAGTGATTTCCTTATGATGCTCACTTGGTTAGCGGAACGCGTTAAATGAGAACGATGAAACCATAACAAATAAACGCATGCAAACGGTCGAAAACGCACGAAAAATGATCGAAATCGAACGCAAACGATCGAAAACGCACGCAAAACGGTCGCACGCAAAACGGTGGCACGCAAAACAGTCGAAACGTTTGTAAAACGGTCGCTTTCCCCATTTCCGAATGTAAACTCCATAATACGTAACTCCTCGACACCTTTGGTGCCATCTCCTTCTTCTTCTGATGATGCTAACTTGGTTAACAAAGATACGAGACTAGGTGTCCTTCTGATATGTTGGAACGCTAGACTTCTGTTAAACCGTTACAGCCTCGTTGAACTGTTATGTTTTTTTTAATTGTGGATTTTGACGCACCCTGTACACTTCGACGCCATGTTTGTTTTCAATGATGTATTTTGAGATACCTTGAAACATTGAGGGATTGCACTTTGAAACGATACATCCTCATTAATCTGTAATTTTTTTCTTGAATCTGATAATATATCACTTACGCGCTTCCAATTTTCATCGAGCTGTTCACGATTAATTTCAAAACCGACAACGCTACATTTACCCATAAACAACGATTTATTGTACAACCGGCAACACCTGCTTGGGCCAGCAACCGATAAAACCTCGATACCATCTCCATCCCTCTTTGCATCGATTACATCACACGCGTCTTTTGCTTTTACACACACATACACATCTTTACATGAAATATTAATTATTTTCCAAATCTAAGTATATTTTCTATCTTCAACAAGATAATGACGATTACATTCTACGGAAATAAAAAAAAAATGCTCTCAAGTATATAAAATGAGTCAATTTCGGTCCCGACAAAACTAACGCTATAAATACCCAACATTCCCAGTTACTTTCAATATCTTACGTTGGTGTAGAGGCTAAGGACAATGTCTACCGCCCGGACGATCCAGATTCAACTCTCATAACTATAAACTTTTTTTAATTGAAATCACGTGACAAGGAGGCCTTAGCGGTGATGCGGAGTCCCAATGGGGCCGAGGGATGAGGTGGAGTCCCAAGGAGGCCGAGTTCCACGCTTGAATCGCTACGATACTCGTTCCATCCTGCGTTGATGACGTCACATGTTTCCCTCACTCCTGTTTGAACCAAAAATTGCAAAAAGTTCAGCTCCATAAGAAAATACATGGGATTTTGCGCCAGAACCCGCCTTGTTCATCTACTGATTTGAATTTCCCGATGTATGCGCGGTATTTGATTGGTAGACTAAATAACGGTAAAAGTGTAGAAGTGGAGGTGGTCTGAAGTGGGCTATGGAGGCTAAGGCTTAGTTTACACATAAATGGACGTCTGGCAGAGACGAGGCGCTGACCTGTGCCCCTTCCGTGTGAAGTCGGCTTGAGATCCAAAAAACGCCAGAATGGACATGCTCTAAATTTGCACATGTTTTTGATAAGGAATGAGCCAGAAATCCTATAGCTATATTACTAACACCTCAACCATAATTTACAAGGGACACAGTTTGACATATTCACATTGGATGGTACTTCCCCTATCGCACCCCCAGAGCATGTCACCATTTTTTTTAAATGCGTCACCAAATATTGTTTCGCATTATCAGATGCTCCATGATGAACAGAATTCAACAAAGTTTGAAACATATGGTCTGAAGCTTATGGTTCGGGAGCTACAAATTATTTGAGTTGAAAACTAGTAACCCTGAATAACTTTTGAACAATGATTTGCAGGAAAAATGAAAAAAACAGAT
Organism: Leptinotarsa defecta; assembly: GCA_015342085.1. NCBI lineage: Eukaryota > Metazoa > Arthropoda > Insecta > Coleoptera > Chrysomelidae > Leptinotarsa > Leptinotarsa defecta. The sequence goes on from WOGO01007583.1 coordinate 2,470, forward strand.
CAACAATCATACAGGGGGCACATTATGACATATTCACATTTGATGTTACTTCCCTTATCGAATCTCCAGAATCCAGAGCATGTCACTATCTTTTTTGAATGGATCACCCTATATTGTTTCGCATTATCAGATGCTCCATGATGAGCAGATTTCAACAAAGTATAAAACATATGGTCTGAAGCTTATGATTCGGGAGCTACAAATCATTTTTGTTGATAACGAGCTACCCTGGGGTCGCAATTTTTTGTCATATATCTTTGTATTTTTGGGTACTGAGAATGACTCGTTCTTGATACAAACAATTATTTTCAACACAAGATCAAATATATTCGGAAACTGTAGAGCTCACAAGGTTGGTTCATCCAGACAAAAGTTACCTATTTCGAAGTACAAGAAAATGTTTTTTCAGATTACCACTCTCAATAGCCGGTTTTGAGATATTTGCAAATAACTAAAATTGACGGATTTTGTATGTTGCCGCCTCGCTTCCATCTCAAAAAATATCAAAATGAGACAAACACTTTTTATAGCGTTTCATGTTTAATTTGATTTGGTATGGATCAATCTTCAATGCAACGTTTCGTTCATTGAATTCCATTAATATTTTTCTCAATTCAGACAAGTCGTTTTTCCATTAATTTTAGTATCCACATGTTTTTCTCAACATTCCTCTTCATCAAATCCACACATATTTCAAGATTATGTAAAATGATCTAAGTATCATTTAAGAACCAATAGACTTTTACAATTTTCGAAAAACATAAAATCAAATTCATTCGTTAGTTCTATAAGTAACACCCAAACTTTTCCATTACGAAGGAAAATCAAAGTTTCAAAAATGACTGAGATAATAGTCACTACTATTGAACCTTACCCCTCCCTCCAAACCACGTTTCAGAATGTATTAGAGTTTTGAACATGAATGAGTAGGTGACATAACTATTCGAAGAGTTAAATTAATCAAATTTTGCCTTATTAAAATTCGAAATATATAAAGTACTTGCGATCCACCCAGACTCCGTATGGGTGCAATGCTGATTTTTCATTACACATCTACAACATAAAATGAACCTACATACAAAGTTTCAGCTTTCAAAAATCTAGCAGTAAGGAAAAACGGTGATAAAAAGATAATTTTCATATATGTAAACGCATCCCTTTTATACCCATGAAGGGCTTTCCAGTTGGAAAATTTTGAAATCCTTTCTGAGTGATTACCTGAGACCTAGGAAGCACGTACGTAGCAAATTTCAGCTTCCTAGAACTCACCACCAGTACGGAGAAACAGATGAATGAGTGAGTGTTAAGTGAGTGATTTTCGCATCTATAAGTATAGATTCGTTTTGTTATGTTAAATGCTTCTAAATTTCGGAACGAACCATCGCATCGACCTCAAAAACAAGTTAACAATGTCGCACGCACAGTCGGAAGAAGAAGAATACAGAAAAAACAAGAAAATTAAATTATGCAAAATGAGTTTTACGGTGTTGTCAACTCATATCAAATGTTAGTGACGACATAACCATCGGTTTCACTCAATTTTGAGTAAACTACTGACAAAGTAATTTTAAAAATATAAAACGAGAAACTATTATACATGTAGTGTTTACTCAAGAGATCATTTCAATGTTAGTGTTACGGAGTATTGTCATCACAAATTTGGCCATGACAAACTCGACAAAAATGGTTACCACGAATTAACAGTTTTCGAATGAAAAATGAGAATTGATTGGTTAATTAATTAATTGATTGTGCTGTGAGTGGACGTCAAAAAAGGGAAGTGGGTTGATCGTAAAAGTGATTCCACCCAACTTCACTTTTTGACATCTACTCACAGCACAAGATCCCAATCAATTCTCAATTATTCTATTTAGAAAACTCCCTATTCGTTGTGGTAACAATCAAATATTGTTATTTATATTGGCCAAGAATCGAACAAATTCATGCAAGACTGGAAGCACACACACACAAGTTGTAATTCGTTCTCTTTGCAATTCTGAACTAGCGTTGTACTGAATATGAAATTTGCAAGTTTTTACGGGTAACAGTCGCTGAACTTCTCAAAATAGTATCTGCCTACATTGATAGGTTATGTCAAGCCAACATTTTTTCTTCACTTTTGAAACCAGATACATTTTCGTGAACCTTTGCTTACGAATTGTGAACCCCCATTTTTTGGTCACGCCATAATAGACCCCTGTCGAGTCTCTCGTGGACCCCTAGAGGTCCATCTGGACCACTTTGGGAATCACTCATCTAGGATATTACGTATTTCTTGATGTATTTATTTTTGGAAAACGTCATCAAAATTCAATAAAAATTCAATTCATTTCGATAAGGGTCCCAATTTGCTATTGCCATCACACTTATCAGGATCAAAACTTTTTCCAAATGTATGAATTTGTTAATGAACAGCAGGAATAATCATTCATATCTCATTGAAATTAGTTTCCAAACTGTTCTTGAATACTGTAAAAATGCCGAAAATATGCTTGGGCAAATTTTCAGAAGACATTATTTTAAGTTAACCATGTCTTTCTGTTCTATATTCGAAAAATTGGTGTCTAGTCTTTGGAGACATCTATGGCTGGAACTAATTGACTTGACTGGTTATGCTTTACTGATTATGTTTCACCTTTTCCAAATTACCAATCAGGAGATCAGCTCTGTTTATAAAATTACCACTTTCTCTTTTCAAAAATAAACCTGTTTTTTGTGCAAAATATGACATTATGCGACTGCTGATTAAAACTCCATTTATCAAGTTGAAGATTATCACGATTATCTGAAACACAACCATTATTGCAGAAAAAAATATGGGCCCTAAAAATTTTATATTCAAATATGCCGTTCGAACTCTGTGCAAAGGTTTCTAACTTGTATATTATGAAGTGTCATGAGTCATTTTTTTCTGCTTTAATGTGATTCAAGAAAGTCTGAAGAACTCTACTGCGAAACATCTCCTACACGATAAATACCTAAAAGAGGCCTGTTTTCCGAAGCAATAAAACAAAATGGATAATGTATTAAAACGATGGTTCGTGAATGATAAAACAAACCATTTATCACTTCTTACTCACTCCGTTAACTCCGTATACACTCCAAGTAACAAAGAAACGTCGTATGCGACGTATCGCAGTTGGCATGAACAATTCCTGTTTCACTGGTTCAAGCATTTCCCCCACTTCAATTAACCTCGGCTGCTCAGATAGGAACTGATAAGTGACAAAGAACTATGGGGAAATTGGGGGGAATGCAACAGCAGTCTTGATAGGGATCTTAGTATGTATTCCGGGTAATATTTTGTCATATTCCTTGCCGGCAAGGGTACCATTACAGAGTTTAATGGTTATGAGAAATTTGATTAGGTAAATCTTATTAGCTGGAAGTACTGAGAGATTGAACAGATAAAAAATATTTTCTTGAATCAAACATCGTAGCCATGATAATGAAACTAGATAATGAAACTAGATGAATCAATAAAAAAATACTTAGAAAAATGTTGAACCCTATTCTCATACACCTTCTTAAAAATTTTATGAATAATTTGAACACTTTTCTTTTCAGATATTGAAAAATTGGGTGTTTTTTATGAATTTTTTGAGTAATTTCACTTTTTACCATTAAAAAAACACTTCATGTATGTGTAAAGAAAGAAAACTTCTAGTTCACATTGAAAAGCGCAAACTACGAAAAATAATAATCGACTTTATTCATCCTCGTTCATCATTATTCATCCTTGTAAGGATTACTTATGAATGAGCAAATTGATGAAAGGAGAACATGTCAGCTAAGTCTGTTCAATACGTCTGTCTGTAAAATGTTTGGTACTATAAGCCTACCAACCCGGATTTTGTTTTCTCTTATTATTATTTTATCTAACTGGTTGCGAATAGATTGTTATTTGCTAATGTGAATGGTTGTTCTTCGCGGTAACTTCTCGCGGAAAAGAGTTTCGAAACGTTATGCAAATTTTCTAATTTTTCCATCCTATAGTAGTTAATTAATTCCATTCTCATGAATATGGCAGTTCTCAACTGACTTTTCATCCATTATCCACAATCGACAAGCAATAACGTTTGGAACATAAACGCTTAACATAAAAAGCAGTCATTATTTTTGCGGATACCACATTCAGTCAATATTACAATACATAAAAATGTTCCCAAAAGGATTCTACATCATTTGTTTAAACGAACGCGGTGATGTAGGGGAAAATAAGAAAAAAATCACATATAAAACTGTGGATTGGCACGATGGATGATCGCTTGTCACCAAGCGTCCTCGAATGAAAGTGTCGGCGACTGGAAATACAGAAAATAAGAAAATAAAAAGAGCGTGAAAGATAACGCCGAAATTCAGCAGGGGCATACTCAATGAAGAAGTTGGAATTTTCGAGGTTAGACTTTTGAGCAGTTGTTAACAGGCTGTCTTCCCAATACTTCGTTAGAAATTTGACCAAATTCTGTAAATGACTCACCACTTAATGTTCGGTCTCAAAATCTTGCTATCAAAATTATTTCTTTCTCAAGTGAATTGTGAATCTTAAATTTTCAGTATTTCACCTAGTGTTGCCAGCTCTAAAATTTGTAAAACAAAGCAGATTGTTTCATGGCATTAGTTTTATTTTAGGTATTGCTAAATAATCTTGTTTAACTTATTTAGTTTTTCATTACTCTCAAGGTTCTTCCAATCGGGGTTTTCCAGTTGGTCTTCTAATGTATGGATCTTTTCTATCCACTTATCTTCATAAAATTCAATATTTCCGAATATGTTTACCCAAGCAACCCGTATATTTAAGCCTATTTTCTTGTAAATATTGTAAGCTACAAATAACTAGGTTTTCAATTCCTTTATTGTTCCTTGTGTCCCCAATCTTGGGACTTACCCGCTATTATGACCTTTTGTACTTATGTTAATCCAAACCTCTCCCTACAATGACCAAGCTAAACCCCCTCTCTAACTACCTAGGTAAAACATTTAATTTGTAAAATCAATTCATTATGTTTCAACCCGTGTAAGAGTGCAGTTAGAATAAATTTTGTCTTGTCTACAGTACATGTTGCCAGTTATTTATCTTATCCTATCCTTTCAGAAGAGTTAATGTAATTCTTTTGTGCATTAATCATTCATACGATAAAATAATCGTGGGTCAAAACATCAAAAATAATATGCAATGAATAAACTCAAATGTCGATGCATTTGAAATAAACGGCTGTCCCACTCAAACGATCCAACATGTATTGATGTTCGAACTTGTTCGACAATTTACTTGTTCTCTCAAATAACACCCGATTCCCAACCAAAATTCTAATATAGTTATTATGAAAGTTCTCTATACTCAATACTTAAGTTCAATTTGTGATCGAACAATCGATCACAAATTGAACTTAAGTATTGAGTAAATCAAACTTTTGAGTACTGTTTAAAACGCGCTTCTGCGTTCTGCTGAACGGGTATAACTTTAAGACCATATACAAACTCCTCCCTGAATATGAATTTGTTTCAACTCTAAAAATCATCAAGAACGTGAACAGAAATGCAGAAATATCATTTTCAGTAGAGGTCCCTTTGCGAGCAAGTAATAATTGGGGAGCCCAAGCGAGGATTTCGGGATTTACTAAAGCACGGTATATTAATATACAGGGGGATACCTTGTACCCGGTTAAGTACCTCCACCAAATATGAGCCCCATATATAAGGCCGCCCGTGAAGAATAAAGAATCAGATTAGTAAAAAAAATTGATCATTAGAAATTCTCGAACGCATCAGATTGAGGTAGGGTGAGTTAATTATGTGCTGAAAAGTGTATATTCCAGTAATCTGACAATTTGAGAGTAACGCAAATGAAGGGGAGGGCAGCAAAGTTGTAAAAAATAACATCATTTGAAGGTTCTCGAGCATAGCAATTTTTTTTGTATTTTGAAGGAAATAGATCAAGGATAACGAAAAATATATAATCTGACGAATTCCGCAAGCCGAAATAACAAAAATTCGTCGATGAAGTTCAATGCGTGCAGCTGTATGATACCTACATTTCCCTCTCCGGGTTTCTATTCCTCTTTCACTTTTTCTCTATCTATTACTCTCTCTGTTTTCATGACGCCACCACAGCTGATCACTGAGACTCGTTCGTGATGAAGAAGAAAATGATGATTAATTAATCAATTGATTATAAAAACTAAATTTTTTTGAGGATTAAAAAAAAATATTTTTTTATAAATACAAGTATTCTACTTAAAAAACATACATTTATTTATTTGCATACTATTTCCTGAGCTTTTCAAGTTCGATGATTTAAAAAAAAATAAAAAATAAAATTTGACAGATTGAGCGAATCCCTCTAGATAATCGTCAGATTATGAGACAGCACATCTAGAACATAAAGATGAACCATATATATCTCAATCTGACGCGCTGGAGTATTTCAAAATGGCTAATTTTTTTGCACATTATAATAATGGCTGCGAGTTTGCGTCAGATCAAAATCGTCAGATTATTGAATGAGGGTTTTTTTTGTTGAACTCAACACCCCCTTAGGAAATCTGAGGCGCTCGATTAATTTTTTTTTTCACTTTCAACCCTTACGTACAACCACCCGCATCATGCAACGATAAGATTTACATACGAACATTATTAAAAATACGTAAGACATTGATACTATAAATATCTAACGCGTTCGAATATGTCTATGCAACAGTATTTTTTTACATATTTGAAAATCTATAGCCACTTCCCCCACCAATTTAAAGTTATATATTATGTAACATTTTCTTCTTCTTATCATCTAAGCTTTGCAATCTAATATGTCTCTATGACCCTCGAGAAAAACCCCATTTTGCATCGTGAGTTCTCCTACTATAAAAATCCCTCCGCTGGAATACTTCACTTGATATTGATATATTGATATTGACATTGACGCATCAAACTAACTAAAACCAGGTTTCAATTTGCAGCTCTCCAGATTCCTCGAAGATCACTTGTTTACACCATGGACGTATTTTTCTTCGACCATGGTTTACACAGAGTTTACTGGAATATCGAAATGTAGTGATACTCAATAATCGTAATTCGTAAAAAATAATTAGTTGTTAAAGTACTTCGGTATAGCCGGGTTATATGTCCATAACTTGTTACTCTATAAAAAATTAATTGTTATTGTTATTTCAGTTTTTTCGTTAGTTTCGTTAAGAACAATGAATATTTGTTTTATGTCGTTTCTTTGTTATTGATAAGACAAAATAATTGTAAAACTATTGATACGGTGAATTCTATCAAAATTCATTGTAGGTAACAATTTATTCCCGGGCAAATTGTTTCTTAGAGATTTGACACTATTGTTACGATTATAACATAACAATATATTTACGAACTTATGGTCATAATTCGATATAGAAATAGATCATGTAAAATAGGATCAGAAAACCCTAATTCCATTATGCAATTTGAGACGTAGAGGGGTACCAATTATATTTCAGAAACAACAAATAATAACAGATATTTTTTAATGAAAAAGGCTTTATTGTTTTTCGACATGTTCCCCTTGATGATCAAGGCCCATTTGCATTTGTTCAAACTATTTGTCAAAGCAGTTTTTCCATTCCTCTTGAGACACCTACAAAAAATGCCTTTGAACGCTTCAACTAACTACTTCTTCGGCGCTCGTAAATCGTTGACCATGCAGTTAACCTTTGATATTCGGGGAAAAAAGAAATCATTGGATGCCAAATCAGGACTGTATGGAGGATGAGTCATCAATTACATCAATTGACCGTTCTGCGTTGCTCAAGCGGAACAGTGGCCAAAGGACCCATTCGGCCGAAAAACAGGCGACCATTTGCTCCGCTGTGCATTTTCCACGGATATCTGCATGGTCGATTGGTGTTTTTTTCCGGCTCATACGCATATATCCATGATTCATCACCTGTCACGATCTTATACACGTCTTTTGAAGCACCACAGTCAAACTTTTTAATCATTTCCTCACACCACTTGACGCGAGCCTTTTTTAGCGATTAATGAATTATATGGTTTTGAATAAGAACATTTTTTTTTTTGCAAGTGTTAATGCAAAATCGAATGTATGGAAGTGGAACTAATGTGAAAGGATGCCTCTATCTCACAATATGTCACATGACGATTTCGCATTTTCAGTTCACACACTGCATCGATATTTTGTGGCACAACAACGGATTTTGGACGACTTCCACGGAATTTGTCGGCGACCGAACTACGACCACGATTGAATTCACTATACCAGCAATATACTGTGGTTTTTGATGGTGCTTTATCGCCGTACAAAGAACTGAATTTATCGACACATTCTTGTTAGGATCATCCACGTCAAAATTTGTTAAAAATATTCGAACAAAAACCTTCCTTCAAATTTCCATTTTGGTAACATTTATTCACTTATGATGCACTGTTTGGAACCTTTGGTGTAGTAATGAATATTACTGGAGTTTTTTTCCAACACCAAATCGTTACTTTCAACACCTCGACACGTGTTTCGATCACCAAGTGATCATCTTCAAGAGGAAGATAAAACTGGAAACTTCGCGAAACTAAAGCTATTTATACTATACAAGTATATATCATACAGGTAAAC
>WOGO01007584.1:0-11076 GCA_015342085.1 Leptinotarsa defecta
TATATATGGGATAGCTTACATCTTAATTTATAGTCGCAATATTAATTTATTGCAAATTATTTCTCTATTATTCGACATTCACAATTACCTGTTAACTCCAAACGATTTTAACAGATGGCGATATCTGTTGACCGGATTGAGTAAGTGAGTAAATAATCAATAGACGGCGTTGCTATGTTAAACCTACACACGTGTCATACAAGCTACAATTCAATAGCATAAGCACCACGTGTTGTTGAGGCTGGAGTATAAGTTAGATTTATTTTGTAGTAAAGGAAATACCGGAAATTGTTATACCTGGAATGCCACCACATAATCTTCGATTCAAGATTGGTTCCCCCATTATTCTCCTACGTAATTTGAATGTACCTCAGTTATGCTAATGGTACGCGTTTTGGTCATCAAAAAGATCACCGGGATTATTCTTGAAGCAACCATTTTAACTGGGAAGTTTAAAGGAAAAGTGGTCCTGTTGCCACGTATTCCAATAATACCGTCAGATTCTACCATACCCTTCAGAAGGCTACAGTTTCCAATTCGTTTAGCTTTTGCCATGTCTGAAAATGAGTCTCAAGGCCAAATAATGTCCATTTGTGGTTTAGATGGAAATCTATGTTTTTCTCATGAGACAGGTCAACCAAAAATATTGTGCACCGATTAGTGCTGCATTAAATTTGAATTGAAAGTATTTATAATTCAAAATGAAAAACATTATTGTTAAAGATTTAAGACTTTCTGCCCTACCTATCTCATAAGTTTAAGTGTCACATGTTATTTACTAACAACTTTGTAATATACTCATTTGTTATAAAACTGAATAAAAATGATAATGAATTTTGAAATTAATTCTTTTGTATTGGTTTTTGCTTAATATCAACTGTACGAAAATTTTAATCAATCATGTGCAAAGTCCTTTACCTTCAAATCCCAATCCAGTGGATTTTTATATCAGCTTTAACGTTTCCGTCTTCGTTCATAAATAATAATTTCATTGTACTAAGGGGTTACGGTAGTAGAAAATCTGTGTCATGGAGGTCGTCATATTTTTTTACAAATGGCATCTATGTCAAAACGCATGGTGGTCCCCGTGACTGATGTTCTCCTACCGTTCCTCTTAAATAGTTTACTACAATGTAATATAACAAAAACCTTAGTCACAGCAACGCGTGGCCGGGTCTAGTAATAAATATTCAGAAGTTTGTGAAGGAGTGAGGTATAAATGTTCTCACCAGTTCATCTACGGAAATTATTCTGATGATATTTATTTCCGAAAATAAACCCATGAGTAAGGTGGCTGCAAGGAACCAACTGCACCAACTAGAAGAATTTCTCCTGAATATCTTCGGTAAAGTTTAGCCATCCAGTTCGGAATATATAACTTTCAGATAGTGCCTGTGAATATTCTGTAATATCATCTACGGCAGCCATAATGTCATAATGAAAATAATACAGTTGATAATGATAATATCGGATGTTGGAATTATAAGACTTTCACCTTGATGCTTGCAGCAATCTACCCATACGAGGGCATCAGCTTAACCTCTCGATACATTAGATTTAGCCTAGGAAGTATTTTTAGCCTCTGGTTTGAGTGAATCATCGTTTGAGCGTAAACGTTTGCTGACCCGATACAGATTCTGGCTCCGGCTGCTCAAGACTTTGATGCAAGGCAAATTCATACAGATATATGACTCTCAGTGTCTGAGTGGTCTCAGAGTCCTGCATCCTTTCGGAACATATTCGACATCATTTTAGGACTTTTTACTCTATGAGTGACACCTCATCTAACGCCCCCGCTTTAAGTTGTGAAGAGCGTTAGGTGTAGTTGGAGACGTGAAATGAAAGATAGAAATACAGACATTTGTTTTGGTGTGGGTTCTGTAAACTTGCTCCAAAACAAAAAAAAAGATCTATCAAACAGGAAATTCGGGTTTATCAATAACTAGTGAATGAAGTTTTTTTTTCTTTAAAAAATCTTAAAGATAACGTTTCATTTCCGCTATGAAGACATATAAAGAAATATCATCTATAGGTTGACATCATTTATCTGCATAGCCTTATAGTGATGTAAAACTAACTATTACTGTTTCGAATCTCATTGAATAAGTTCGCTATAGATTTTGCTATTCAGTCACCAAAAGCCTTTATTAAATTCCAAACGAGGTTCTATTCTATTATCTGAACAACTGACAAACAAACCAATATTGGATAAACATAGGGCTTTAATTAATAACTCCATTTTTGATGTCCGAGATTAATGATGATGTATTATGTATGTATTTGGCTATTCATCATGCGTTAACATTGCCTAATTCGACTGCACCGGTATTCAAAACATCTAATCCGATTTGGGGAATTAATCATAGAGCATTATTTTATTGGAATGGAATGAAGTTTCGAGTTTTCCACTGAACGGTTCGTTGTGGGCTCGTTTTGTAATAACAAACTGCTCTAATGATTATTGCAAGATGTTGATTCATCTGTCCAAAGTAAGTAGTTTGTCGTTTGTTTTAACGTTACGAAGGCTAAAATCTGCCAGTGTCTTCAGAATTGAAAACAATATAATATGCGAAAGAGACAAGTCTGCGCTATGTCCGCGCCACGTCTCTTCTCGGCATCCGTTCCGTGTGATTCGGCGCTAATAACGTCAAGACACAATTCCGCTCTCTGTTTCAAAAAGTTTGTTGGAGGTTAAAATGGACACCAATATTTCTTGGTATAATCATGTGACTAGAACTGCAAAGGCTGCTTCTCAAAAGCTTGGAACACTGTTCCGAATCAAAACACTGTACACACCACAGCAACTTGCGATGCTTTATGAATCTCAGATCATACCTTCTTTGGAGTATTCTTCTCATGTATGGAGCTCCGCCCCTAAGTATACCCTGAAGCTGCTGGATTCCATCCAGAAGAAAGTCATCCGCCTGATTAGACTTACGAACATCATTTGCAACCTTGATAGTCTGAAACGTCGAAGAATGGTTGGATATATTTTTTTTTATAGATACTTTCACGAGAGTTGTTCGAGTGACTTGACACATTTGATTGATTCCATCAAGAGCGGTACATATTAGAAATACGTGACGGACTGTGGCTGCTCATCATTTTGGAGTTCAACTCAGAACACTTCGAACTTCACTGTTTAAAAACTATTCCATTTGGAAAACTCCGTTTATGTGGAATACACTTCCTAAGAACGTGTTTCCAAATTAATTTAATCTCCAGTTCTGCTGGACTTTCTTTCAGTTTGTGTCTGAAAGTTACTTCTTTGCATGATCTACACATCCATGTATAGAGTTACTTATTTTCAAATTGATTACTTCCTTCCTTTCCTTAGAAGATTTCCTCATCCTTGTTTTTTTGTTTCATGATGGAGTAGTAGAAAGCCAAAAACTTTCTTTCCCACATTATTGTTCATTTGAAGCAATTAACAAAAATACACTAATTGATATTTTGTGAAAATATTTCGATACCATCGATGGTATAAACCTCTGTGCATAATAAACCATACCCTCAACCCCCCTTTTTAAACACACTCCTGTTTTTCGAATGTATATATGGTATCTTGAAGTTTTAATGGGTTAAAGTCTTGTGTCACTGTTGCAACCCAAGAATTACCTCGACTTCTTTCATTTATTAGACATAATTGTTCTTGAGTTTGGAAGTTACATTCATGACACACCCGAGTACCACTGCATACGACGCCTTTCGCTGATATCATCTGTTCCAGATCTAACAATCATTTGGAACTTTCATTCGTCTTTAGTGAACTGGGTGTTACTTTTCGGTGGATCCCATAGATAGTGTCATGAAAGGGAGGTCGTCATTCACTTCGTTCAATAATATTTCTACTATAGATTAAAAAATAAAGTTACTGTCCAATAACGATTCGCTAAACATTTCGTAATAATTTCAGTTCTCCATAAGTATTTTTGTTTTGAAATTATTTTATACAGTTTGCTTCGGTGAGTGGAAAACTTGTTTATCATTAATTTCAGGAAAATATTAATACTCATGAAAAGTTCTACATAGACTAAAACCCAAATTGAAACCACCGGTTACCAAATTCATTCAGTCGTATAGGGGATTGTCAAAAATATGAATTTTTCATATGCAATTATTTAATCAACAATAATTAATTAATAATAATTTGTAAAGTTGTGAAAAATAACAACCTGATATTTTATTATACACTAATGTAATTGCAGATTTGAACGTGACTTTTAGTTCTGATTTTTCAATTAAACTTTTCGAAATTGTCGAAAATATAACTCTCGTAGACGACTGCAATAATTTGATAATTATGAAGAATAAAATATTTTCCTAAAATTATCAATATAAAAGTTTTCCATATGGATCCAACTTACTGAAACATAATGTATATATAATTTTAGTGAATTATCTTCTCTGATGTTATGAGCGAACTAGGTGAACTAAAGAAAATTTCAATAGAAATAATAAAAGGCAATTCAATACATGTAATACTCTGGCGTGCTTGAATTAATAAATGGATGGCATTCCTTTGATACGTGTACACACGCTTCAGAACTTTTTATTCCGCTAGAGTGTTCTGAAAAATAAATAACGATGATATAGTGCTCCCATTTTGTTAGTCTTGATTTATATTGAAGGCCATTCGCTCAGAAAACTTCAAACATCCCTTTTAATGCTCGACTTTTTTTTTCGACATATTCGTTTGACTTCTAACCTCGTTAAACGTTGCAGATATGGAAATACATATTCCTATTCTTTTTCTGGATAAGAAGATGGGATTCAAACCAGTAAAATCTGAAGCAGGTCGTCTGACATGTGTCTTAGGTTATTTATAATGTGAAACTGAAGCGAATAGTCCTTAAGCCGATTTAGTTTCAGAAGGATGTTGTGAAGAGAAAACGAAGTTATTTCAAATAATCAGTGTCTCATCAGAAAAGTACAGTCATGATAGGCGAAAACTTTGATTTTTTTAAATTCATTTCAATGCCTAATATCAAAGAAATCCCAATTGTTTTTCCACTCTTTCGTAAACGTCGAATTTGGACCATTCATTTCTGAAAGTTTTTTGTTACCAGTAGGTAATATGTTTACAAGCTTTCATTTAACTTGGAATGAACATATATCTCAGTTCAGGTCAAATTTTAAAATTATTTTAATGCACTTTCCCGAACCCATTGAACTGAAATTATGCATTCTAGCTAAGTGATGTCATTCTACATCCAATATGGAGAACCACACAAGATGGAAAACTAGGCTTCAAGCACTCCTTGATATCCTGTATTGAATATATTTTGAAATGTCTCAATTTGCCATACTATCTTTGCGAGGCTACATGGTTTCAATATTGCAAATGTGGTATAATTTTTTGAAATATTGGGAGTTTTTTTGCAATAAATTGTATTAGGTATAATTATTTACACCTTATTTTGCCTCATATGAAGCTGAAACCCCATGACGAATATCGTTTCTCACTCTCCTCAAGGTAACACCGGTATCCCATCAAAACTGTAGAAGTGCCGAAGGAGGTAATAGAGCAGGTACTCTCAGGGCCGCATTATATAATGGATGTAGGCTAGGACTCCATATGCTGCTTCTCTGAAGTGCTGATCCAATATAATAATTCAAAATGTTCATATTTTTCTTTAAGATAGCCGGCCTGATAACTGGTTGTGTTTGAGAAACTTGTTGTCAACACACAGATTGAAATTTCGTGCAATGAGAGGGTAGTTGCATTTTACCGCCGCTCCTGCTCTCTGAGTAACCAAACTTATGTGCTTTCGAAAATTCAAGCGCTTGTCCAGGATAACTCCCAGGTATTCCACACTCCTTTACTCGTCTATACAATTTCCTTGAATTGTCAATTTCCTGAATATCTTCACGTTAGTAAATTTTTTCGTGAGTTCAATCTTCGTTAGATTTAGCCTTTCTTGTTCCTCTCCATGTAAGGTACGACTAGCCGATCCAAATGAATTTAAAGTCGGCGTGTAGCCACTTCGCTGAATTACGAGTGTGCGCATATTGTAGTATCATCTGCATACATGCCCACACGTTCCTAAATACATGGAAATCGTACGTATAGAGGGAGTATAGGTGTAGAGGCAAACACAACCCCCATGGAACACCTGTTTTCATTGAGAAATCCGTAAATAATTATACATGATGAGAATCTAAGATTGATAAACTTTGAAAATTCTGTCAATAAGTATAACCAAAATGTACAATAATAATTCCATCCAGTTCAACAGTTATTTGTAGAAGTAATAACTTCTGGATTACTGTAAATTAAACCTACTAAATACTTCCTTCCTGAAACAAAACAAAGTTGTTAAGCTGATAAAAGATTTGTTAATGGTAATTTATATTCCAGGAAACTTCTCGAAAAAAAGTGTATTCAGAACAAGTAGGTAGTGATAAAACAAATTCATCTGAAATTATTACAGATTCTTCTTTATACATCTTTCTCATATCGAAAAAATGTTTCAACAAAATATGATGAGCATAAGAAATATAAATAAGAAATTAAAAAGTCATGCAGATTATACCAAGAAATCAAGTTTTGTGTAGTACCTACAATTTCATATTCTCTACTCGATGCAAGAGCCATTTCTCATTTTCATGGACGACGTGCTATACATAAAATGTTTTATTGTATACATTTCTCCGACACGTAAAGGAATAATCATAACATAAGCGAAATTCGGTTGAAACAAAATGAAATATACTTCGCTTACTCTTTCTTTTTTTTTCTTTATGATTGCCATTATTTTTCCTGATGAATTAGAGAATAGTATTATGTCAATTTTTCTCTTAATGATTCCAATTTAGATGTGTTCAATAATGAAAATTACTCTGTTGGAAAATTAGTTTAGTTTAACTTTTTCTCATTGATGAAATATCTGCTCCAGTTTCAGGCTAGTAATAATTTAGGAAAGAAGTAGGTTTGTGACAGACGTTTAAATTTCAATAACTTGATAGCGGTATATTTCGAAAAGAGAGTATTTCTTAGGAAGGAAGGTTTTTGGTTTCTACTACTCTACCATCATACAAAAAATGTGGGAAACTTCCAAGGGAAGGATTTGCTTTCAAAATAAACTTTTTACAAATATGTGTAGATCATGCATACATGTTACTTTGATATACAAACTCGAAACAACTTCTTCCATATAAACATTAAATTGTACGAAAGAAGAAATATTACTTTTATTGAACATAAAGATGGAAGTTTCACTACAAAATATCCTTTTTTCCTGTTCATTTTGTACTCCAAATCTAAACATTCGTCATGGAATCGAATCAGATATCATTTATAGGAACGCTACACAATATAGTTAATGAAAGAGATGAAATGTCACTTACATGGAACACTGCCCTCCTCAATGGCGGACATCTATGTTTCGGAATAAAACACTCATAAAGGGACTTATTGCCTCTTCAGCATCAAATTGGATAATATTACAAGATGACGCACTCAATTCATCCATAACATCAACCATCTGTCGACATGACGGATGAACTTCATTTTTGTTCAATGAACTTCATTTTTGTTCAATCTTATACGACTCAAGACTCCTGCATCAGTTATGAAAAGAACAATTTTCGTAACCGAAATATTCGTTAGACCCAAATTAGGTTGGCGCGTCAACTCCATTTTAGGAAACTTCAAATATTAGAAACTGCCTCGTAGTTCTATTGTTACTTATAGCTAGCTACCCGATGTACTCATATTGTTTGATCGTCTCTTCTTATTATTTTTGAAGAATAGAATAAAGCATTAAACTTCTTCAGCAGTCGTGAACAGAAATTGAATACTAAGATGTTCGCAAGATTTCAAAGTAGCTCACAGCTCTATAGCATCAAAGTTTGGAGTTGAAAATACAGTTTCGGAAACAATAAGTGAAGTGCAGGTGTTTTATTGTTATTACGGTTTATAAGTAAAACTTTACGACTATAAAAAAGAATACAAAATAATGTTTCCAGGAAAGAGTTTTGTGAAACTAGTTTCTAATTTGTATTCTTTTGAAGTAGGTACATTTTACATGGTTTTGCTGAACAGGATTGGTAGTTGTCTCTGAAGTACGGACAGATCTGGGGCACCAAATTATAATCTAAAACCTAATACTAATAGTAAAAAATGAATCATTACTCAGTGGTGAATTGATCTGTAAAAATGTACTAAGAAATGACTGAGAACTATCTACAAAAATGCTGAGTTGGCTCCAGATAGGCTCGGATAACCTTGCACGTATTGATAACATGGTAAAAGATGTGTGTTTTGCTAAAAAAAAGTGATCGTACATTGAGCTTCCCTTGCAGACCAGGAAAAGTAAGGCAGGCATAACAGATAATCTTTCATTCGAATACATTGAACAAGTAGACCTTTTTTGAAAATCATAATCAAAACAATGTCGTCTCCACGAAATGTATACATATATATTTCTTAAATATAGACCTTTTTCATTTAACTTCAAATGTTTCTATGTATGTTTATTCGGGTCAAATCAGTCAAGGCTGTCGTCTTCGACCGACTGAGCTGAAATTTTGCATATATGTTAGATTGGATAACAATGACGTTATTCTTTATTCAATATGGGGGACCCAGAATGGCAGAATAATTTTTTCATGCATCCTCATGATATGGATACCAAACATAAGATAATTATGAAAATAACATGCCACTCTAGTTTTTATGCACTATCATAATATGGGTAATGAATAAAAGGGTTTGCTTAAATGAAATGAATAAAAACACCTTTGTCTAAATACCACTGGTAGATTTATCAAGTATAAAGATACTTGATAATGGGGTCAAACCCGAAACCGGTCGTATAAATAGAATCTGTCAGTGGTAGTGTTTTAATTCATTTCATTTAAGTGATCATGAATTACCGTAAAGTAAACAAGTCATCAATCACACATATTGAAAGGATTTGATGGAGAGAATACGATGTCACTCTAAATCGAATATGGTATATCAAATTAAAAATATCGGAAAACAAGATAGTCGCTCCTTTCAAAGATTATAACTGGGCAAAGGTTAGAAATAGTTTGGTGGTACCTAAACAAATATTGTAGGGATCAAATATGCAATAAATATGCATATGCATATAAAATGTCTCCGAACCGGATATAATAATGTCAGGACAGACAATTCCGCTTTCTGATTCGATAAATTTGTTGAGGCTCAAAATGAACACCAATATGTCTTGGCACAATCATGTCGATGAAAAACTGTACACACCTCAGCCACTTCTGAAGCTTTATAGGCTCAGATCACACTTTCTTTGTAGTATTGTTCTCATGTATGGAGCTGACTGGAGACACGAAAATCACTTGCAACCTTGATAGTCTGGAACATCGAAGGAAGGTTCGAGATTTGTCTCATCTGTTCAAGTATCTCGACAGAGAGAACTTCATAGTTGAAGAACTCTTTAATTTGGAGAACTTCGTTTATGTGGAATAAACTTCCTGAGAACGTTTTTCCAAATGAATTTATTCTCCAGCAATTCATATACAACGTGAATCGCTTCTCTCGCATAGGCACCGCTCTTAGAGCACCCTAGGGATTTTCCTGTAGTGCTTGTGTTTTGTCTTGAAAAAATATAAATTTATACTGCCTTACTTCTCATCATTTTCAATCTCAAATATATATTACCAACGAAACTATTTTTCCCGTTTTTTTTTGTCATTTGCTTGGTTTGAATCATGACAAGTAGATACTAAACTGATTTATTTGCTTCCAATTAAAAATATATCTTAATTTTCATATTTTTCATTTCACAATTAATTTTATTTTGATTGTACTAGTGTTATTTTTTGTCTAATGTACTTTCTTTTAATTTCAGGTAAGATTTGAAGCTGACCAGAATCCTTAACAGTATTAGGAGAGAGCATTGTTTCTATCCACGTTTTTTATCAGTTGGTGCAAGGCTGAATCACGAATGCATTGTTGGAACCAAATGTCCTCAGAGAACCAATTATAAGTACTTGTAAGTATAGAAGACGCTATTTATGGGATCGAGAGAAAACCTAAATCTCACTTTTCTAAGATGAACACCGGTTCGAGCGACAGTTAGTTACAAAACCAAGCATATAATGGAAGCTATGAATATATAAAATTAGACTTAATTGCCTCAAAGGTCAAACCTGAGTATAGAAGTAAGTATGGAGGAAACCTCCACATTGATTTGTGATTAACCCCTTTTATACATAGACCATTTTGCAGTTGCCTATTTACGACGACAATAAAACACATTTTTCCCTTTTTCCTGTGGAAAAACATCACCTGACTCAGATCGTACAGTTCCCCATCACAAAAGTCTAAAATAAAGGAGAGACCCATATTCTCAAAATCTAGAACACGAAAACATACATCGACCCCAAATATCTCTTGAAAATTTGCATGCAGAGGATACCAATTATCACCACAAATTTGACCATGTATCGACTCAGATGAATGTATTTTTCTATTCCAAATATTGTCATCACAGTTTGTTGATAAATTATTTTTTAATTTTTCTGTTGCTATCATAGAGGGGTTCACACTGGAAGTTTTTTATATAGTACTTGTATATGCATGAGCATTAGGAAAATGGATTTAGACGTTTTTGTTGAGATTAATTCGTTGATGGATTTGAATAAATGAAACGTCTCATTGTATCTGGTTCATACTAAATCATATCTAATAAACATGAACTAGCACAAAAAGTTCATCTGACTCATTTCAAAAATTTTTGAAATTTCCGAGCTAGCAATAATGGGGTCAGCTGAAAAACTATCAGTTTCAGATCAACAAATGAGAGGAATTTTATGAATGAGGGAAATTTATTACCGAATAATTCAAAACTATGCGTCTTTTATAGCCTTCAAAGGACTGAATTTATGGCATTCGGAATAATAATAATAAAAATAATAATAATAATAATAATAATAATAATAATGGTCTTTTTTGGGTGAAATACAATATAACATCCAAAAGGCGAAGTTCAAAATCGCTTTCCGAATCGGAAGGACGAAATCCCGGCCTTGCGGTTCGGAAGATTGAACGGCGTATACACAAGATGGAGGCTAAAATCACGACGGCGA
>WOGO01007586.1:0-11075 GCA_015342085.1 Leptinotarsa defecta
GCCTACAGACACATAAAACACTTCCTCCTCAAAATCGCAACACACCAACATCACTTTCCAACACATACTGGCGCGTACGCGATGCTTACAACGGAATTCCCCGCTCCCCTCTCACTTAAGAGGGTCACACAAAGACCAAAGCACCACAGTTTTTTCAAATTGAAATTCTTGTTATTTTCGGTCGATCATAATATAGTTTTGTATGTAGATTCACAAAACTCTTGTTATAAACGAATTGAGTTATTTGAAGGGATACAGTATTTAATTCAAACAAACACTATGTGTTCATATGATGCACTTTTTGGAACCTTTGGTGTGGTAATGAATATTACTAGAGTTCAGTCCCAACACCAAATCGTTATTTTCAACACCTTGACACGTGTTTCAATCACCAAGTGATCATCTTCAAAGAGAAAGATTAAAACTCTTTGAAGATGATCACTTAGTGATCGAAACACGTGTCTAGGTGTTAAAAATAACGATTTGGTGTTGGGAAAAAACTCCAGTAATATTCACTATGTGTTCCGATCAAATTGATATTGCTCTCAATTTGAAACAGTTTATTTTTCTCTTTAAATAGGTGATAGATTTTGAGATTATATTATATTTTCTTGTTTCAAAATAGTCCATCTTCGCAATAATATAATCAAACGAATGATGTCGTTGAAAGAACAAGAAACTTGATTTCTCTGTTGAAAAAAGTGTGATTTTCTGGTGGAATATGGCGATGTTGGCATAAAGTAATAGTTTTTCCAATAGAGATAAAAATTTCAAAGCAAACTATGATCTTATTTTAAAGAAATACTTTATGAGAAGATCATAGGTTGAACAAGACATTCCAAATTTGCTTTTCTCCTAAATTGAGAAAATTATTTAAAATCTGGCAACACAGCGGCTCTGCCAGCTATTCGAATCTGCTTCCACTGTATATGAGACTTTTAAAGCCGCTTCTCGAACTTCCGATACTCGAAGTTTCCATAAAATACCAGAAATATACCATATGTCAGGTTGACAATCGGATCATCAATATTGGTTTAACGCGACTAGTGGCGAGTTAGTATTGAAGAAGCGAGGTGAGCAATCGGGCGAATATTAAGAGCAAATCTAAGTAACTGGTTAAATGGCAAACGCTCTTCTATGCCTTTTGCAGTTCCAATGATTTCGCGGGAAACAACAAATTATTACAAGGACTGTTACTTTTGCATGACATACGTGTCTAGTTTTTCAAGAAAGAGCAAACAATAATTGTATATATGGATATTCCTTCTGCAAGAAGGCCGGTTCTTCATGGAAAAGGTTCACCAGTTCCAATACCCAGGCAAATTGGGAGGAAGATTTGGAAATGTATGATTACCAGGTTCCCATTATGTGCCAGAAAAAAGACGGTCTTTAATTTCCCGAGAGTGAAGGAATAACACCATTTAATCTAACAACCTGAATTGAATGACCTAGTTCGGGACCTCCACTTGTCCAAAGAGAATGCTGAATTATTAGGGTCTAGATTAAAATAATGAAACCAAAGTTACAATATTTAGGAACCGTAACCATAAGCTATCCTCATTTTTTACTATGCAGGATAAAATGTGTGTTTGTGTAAATCCAAATGGTGTAATAACACGAACGAATGGCGTTCATTTAAAGATTCGCCTAAAACAAGTTTAAAAGCTGTTCTGCTCCATAATGGTAACAAAAGACCCTCCATTTCTCTTCCACATGCAGTTGCATGAAGGAAACACAGGAAAGTATGTCACTTGTTCTAAATGCAATAAGTTATAATACATATAAGTGGCAAATATGTGGTGACCTGAACGTCATAGGTTTACTACTAGATCTTCATGGCGGATTTACGAAGTTTCGCTATTTTCTTTGCCTTTGGAACAATAGGGCAACACAGAAC
The DNA here is from genome assembly GCA_015342085.1 of Leptinotarsa defecta. Taxonomy (NCBI): domain Eukaryota; kingdom Metazoa; phylum Arthropoda; class Insecta; order Coleoptera; family Chrysomelidae; genus Leptinotarsa; species Leptinotarsa defecta. Next base: position 1,898 of record WOGO01007586.1, read on the forward strand.
TATTATCAAGTAAAAGAATGACCTCCTAAAGATAAATATATTTCAGATCCAGTTACTGTAAAGAATGTACCTCTTGTCAATCCCTAAAACGTTTTGTTAATTACCTCCATTACACATTAAACTGGGGTTAATGAAGAATTTTGTTAAAGCATTAGACACAGAAGGTGATGCGTTTAAATATCTTGAACACGGTTTTTTTCCAAAATTAAATGATGCAAAGCTCAAGGGAAGTATATTTTTTGGACCATAAATCAGAAAACTACTAAATGATCAACAGTTTGATCAAAAATTAAGTAATGTTGAATTAACTGCGTGAAGTTCTTTCAAAAAAATTGTTTTTAGGGAACAAGAAAGTAGAAAATTACAAAACACTTGTAGAAGAACTACTTGAAAAGTAATGCAGAATGGAATGCCGCATGTCTCTCAAAATCTATTTTTTGGACTCCCATTCGAATTTTTTCCCAGAAAATTTGGGTGCTGTCATTAACGAACAAGAAGAAAGGCTCCACCAAGATATACTGGTAATGGATTTGTAAATGAAGTCTGTTATTCTCAAAATATTTTATTTTTTTTGTTTTGATCTTATATTTCCCTATAATATGTGAAAATTTTTATATAATATGAAAATAAGTATAAGTAACTCAAAGTCTTCACGTGATGGAAAATTTTTGATGTTGAAATCGCAGTCAGAATGCTTTAAACACTCATGTATCGCCATTATGATATTAGTCGCTACTGTTATCAATCACAAAATATTCATTACTAAAAACATAAGTTGAATACACAAATTAACTCGGAATCGTCAATTATTTCTACAACACATGCTACCACCAGTTTCACAATAAATCCGTCAACTTAACCAATAGACAATTTTTTGAAATAGAAATCCTATCAAATTATGATAAATGTTTCAAATATAGCAGCAAAATACCTGATTCAGAAAGAAACCTAGAAATTTCAGGTATCGAAACAGGTAATGCAACCAAATCCATTACCCCAGCTATAACCTCAAGCATCGGGCAGCCACACATAATCAAAAACAGTCCTTTTTTCCAATCACATGTTTTTTTCGTTAACCAGCTATCGCACTCCTACGATCGACAACCTTCAGAAGTCGAAACTTGTGCGAGCTAAGGACTAACGAGGTCTAACCTTTTAACGTGTCATTCCTAACACAACATAAAATTCACAAAAACAGACAAAGATAACATAGTAATGTTCATTCTCAATAACATTGGCATAAACAAAACACTCGACTTCATACAAATCACTCCTGCTGCAATTCACCAAAAAATTCAACCAACAAATTTCAAATCATATTAATTAACTTTATCCAACAAGCTACCTCTCTCATCAGACCTGAAAACAGATACAAATACATTATATCCATTCCACAAACTTTACAACTTTACTCATGCATTAAACTTCACAGAAACTTTACAGACAGCTACTTTAATATAAACATTGAAATACACGAAAGAAAAATAATTTCGAAACCAATATTTTCATATGATTACTGAATGATACCAAAAACACTTTTCCCTGTTCAGTTTGTATTTCAAACATTCGTTATGGAATTGAATTAAATATCATTCACAGGATTACTACACAATATAATGAATGGAAGAGGTAAAATTTCAGTTATATGAGACACTGTCGTCTTCTCTGGTGGACGGATATCCGATGTTTCGTCGTAACATAGTTGCCTTATCGGCTTTTCAGCACCAAGTCCATATAACTTTATAAGAAAGATCACTCAATTCATTAAAAAAATTACGATTTTATGTCACGAATGAATTTAACATATTCATGTCATCAATGACAGTACGTAATGACTTTCATTCGCTTATTTGATTAAATCCAACCAATGGAATCTTTTTTTTAATTAAAATGGGTATATTTTCAGAGCGAATGATTTTTTGAAAGACATATACGTTTTTTTTTTGTATGAAGAGGGAGAACCTGTTTTTCCCAAAAATTAGTTGCAGCTTTTGATATAACCAACCTTCAGCCTTTTCGGGAGTGTATAAATTATCATGTGGGTCATGTCCGACGTTCCATATACGTCATACTGGAAGAACGTTCAAAGCCCGCATAAAAGACCACAGAAATAGTTTTCAGTTTGAAAAAATGAATTCCACATATGACACTCATTTAATCGCAGAGAGACATGAGTTCAACCATGAATTCTAGCTCCTCCATTTCCAGAAGAAATGTTTGAAACTTAACCTGTTGGAGAGTATGGAAATAAACAAATTCAAAAACTCTCAAATCTTATGAACGATCAAACTGAATTATATAATTCGTCATTATTCTGTTCATTTCCAAACATAAGCATTTGTATTTCATTTTACTATTGTCCTGAAATGCCATTTATTTCTTGTAATGTTTCTTTTTTTTGTCAAACGTGGTTAAGTGGAATAATAGTGCTTTGCTAAACTCCGCCACGTAAAATAAATACTATTTATTGTTATTATTATCGTTATTATTATATTTACGGTACTTTTGAATTATTTAGTCATATAGTTGATGAATTCATACAAGTAGGTAATATGTTAGAGTATGAAATAGTTGTAATTTTGAAGTAATTTTTAGTTTACGCTTGAGAAAGCTATTGTATAGCGAAACACGTGTCGAGGTTCTTGTAAAACCCTTTACAGTAAAAATCATACAATAAACTTTATTAATTAGTTTTTTTACGCCTCAATCATTCTATATGTGATTGGCAAAATAACAGCATTTTTCTGTGAAGTACCTCATTGTCCAATAGTTGTCCCACAACGCCGTATCTTGATATTCATTATTTTGTTCATTCCAGGTTTGGTAATCATGGTCTCCAAACAGAACAGGATTTAGAATTGGATTCAATTGATTCTGTGGAAAAAACTTGGAAATGTTCATGGAGGTTATTTTCTTCATGATCATCTTTTTCGAGTCACGATTCAAAAGAAGATAAAAATGTAACCCTTGCAACAATCACAAAAAATGAGCTCAACAATTATAAAAATAGTCATGAAAATACATGGCGTAGAGATTTCGAATTGTAAATGGTGTTACTTTTCAGTACAGATTATTTTTTGTTGAAAACAAAACCTTATGGCTTCACTTCTCTATCTCCGTACAAAAATTGCGAAATATGAAGAAAGTAAAAAGTAATTCACTAAGTACAAAGTAAGTATATAATTAAACAATTTTACAGCAATGTGTAGATCATGCATAATTTTCGATACAAACCAGAAAAAAAATACCTGTCGAAACAACTACTTGACATGAACATTGAAATACGAAAATCTCTTTTTCATATTCAGTCTGTACTCCTAACATTCATTGTGGAATTGAATCAGATATCATTCAAAGAAACATTACATAATCTAATATATAAAAATGTATGTTTATTGGTTGGTTGGTTGGTAAGTGATAAACTTCTACATCGCTCAACCGATCGTGATGAAACTTGACATATATAAGTAATTTTTCATAGAGAAGGTTTTTAGGCTATCAATTTTTCTGTAACTGTAGAAAAATTTATGAAAGCATTGTTCTATAACGCTGTGTACGCCTAAGTTTGTTGATTCTGATTCTGTCAAAACATTGGAACAGCAGCAATACAGCAGCATAGTACTAGTATAAAATAAAATAGGCTGATAGCCAAGAAAATACATTTTTGGATTGAGGTCATGTGGTTCAGTCAAAGTATTATATGGAAGAAGGGCAACTTGAGACAGGATGTGTCAAGTGGCATGTTAAAAATAATGGTACCAACTTGAGGAGTGATTCATTATGGATTTAAAATAATTATGTTGTGGATAAGCCAATATAGAATGAAGTATTTTAGTAATGAATTTGATTGATTAACAAATCATAATCATTTTATGAGGAGGAAGGAAATCTCTGTTTAAGTTTACTTGAGTATTCAAGCAATGATCATTATTTGAAAGTCCTTTGGAAATCTACAAATAAATAAAAATAAAATAGATAATGAAAATTTTCTCAGAAAAGTTTTCAATTTTTTCTATATTAGAACACTCTGGAATTGGTATTTCCATTCAGGAAATTACTTTCATTAAAAAATGAATTGAAACTTTCTATGTTTTTTACCACTTTCATTTGTAACTACTGTTACTGCAGTTTCGTCCTATAAGGACATTTTCAAACTTATACATAGTAAAAAACATAGAAAGTTTCAATTCTTTTTTGTTCATTATGATTTCCTACCACGTACTAATGGCTACATCCATCAATTTACTTTTATTCTTATATTTTCTTTGGGAAAAAGTCCTCCCCGTTTGGCCAATATGAAGTTTTGGGCAAGAGCCACAAATCAACCCATGTACTCCTGTTATATCCGCTACTGGCGTTTTGTCTTTGTTTTCAATGAATTTGTTCTGAGAGCCACATATAAATATTCCTTTCCTCCTAACAGTTTTTTTAAACTTTTAATCTTTTAGCAGAAGGAAATGATACTCAAATACGACTATGACCTGTTACATTAGGAAGAGACAAATTTAAAACTCAATCTTTCAGAATGTTGACAAATAAATTCAGGTAAACTAAAGCACCAAATAGAATCAAATAACTCCCGTTGCTGAATATTTGTTCAAATGTGGTACATAGGCACAGGCAAGTTCATTTAATACAGGTATATTCAAAATACACTTTCTCGGCTTTTCTTATTCCTTGATTTATTACGAAACTCAGGTACATATCACCAATAATTGGCTAAGTAAAACCTGGGTACTCAAAATTCAGGTCAGATCTTTCGATTCCTGAAAAAGAAGAGACAAACTGGAAAGTTCGTAAAGCTATATTTTTTTGGCATATATATTGAAAATCTGATTTTATCTTGTTGAATGAGCTTTCAATGAGATCTCAGTATATGTTCATGAAACACAAGAAGGTGTTGTTCGACTTCAGACAATCTCAACATTGAATTTTTTCGTATTTCTAACAAATCTTGGAACAAAAAAGGGCACAGGCTATTTTTCCGTTACACTCAATAATTCTTCATAATTCATCTGATTCATTATTTCAAACTGTTCTTGAGATCACCACGCAAAGACTCAAGTTGTATTTGACTCTATATTATGTTTGATATAACTGTGATATAACTGTTTTTTGTTCAATCTTCACTAACTTCAAATGAATATATTCCTTATAATCTTTGGAACAACGTAAGGTGGAAATGAAAGATTAATTTCGAGAAAGACCTATACTATTTGGCAATATTTTATCAGAAAAATTTATTGAAATTTTGTAAAATCGCCAATAGATTCACATGGTATTATTCCGGTCAAATTAGGCCAAAAAATAAGAGTAAAGCTACCACAAAGCTGAAAATCAGTAAGATTGTTTGAAATATAATTAAAAATAAAATTTAAAAGTTCTCTATCTTTCCCCTGTATGAAAAAAAATTTATTCAAGGTCAAAGGTCAAAAAAAAAAGAGTTTTTCGTGATTTTCAGCAAAAAAGTAAATTTTATCATAAAAATACCCCAGACGAAAATTGTAGATCATAAAATTATCTACAAAAAATGTTCCAATACTTTTTTTTTACCAGCCATCGTAGGTCGTAAAACAAGCTAATAATTATGCTGATGTACTGATAATTGAAACAGCAATTGAGGAATTCAATTTGACAAATACAACTATTGTTGTTGATGTAGATGTAGACTTACTCGTATTACTCACTGCTCGAACTCCAACTGAAAAAACTATTTTTTTTTAAACCAGGAAAAGCTCAATTTAAATTGGAATTATATTCATCAAAAAGTTCATCTACATTTGCAAAGTATCAAAATCATGTACTATTTTTACACGCAATAACTGGCTGTGATACGATATCTGCATTTTACAGGAGAGGTAAGATAACAAATTTCAAAATGTTTGATAAACAAAATTCAGTTCAATGTGCTGAAGTTTTTAAAAATAATAATTCAATTCGACAAAAAATTATCACTGACGGCATTCGCTTTCTTTTTTTTATGTACGGAGCCCCCAAAAAAAGTACCAGCTCAGATAAGTATAGATATGCTTGTTTCGTTAGAAATACCAGAAGTTAAAAACAAGTACAATTACTTTGTCTTCTCCAACCTCAGTTGCCGCTCATCAACATCTTTTTCGGGTATATTACCAAGTACACATTGTCAAGGCCGGTCGTGCTCCAATATTGAATCACCAACAGTGGAGAATCCGTTTGATTCCAACGAGGCGTCATGCGATACATCGCTATTAACGCAGTTTACATGTACTCAGGATGAAGATGAAGAAAAACAAGAAGAAGAACAAGACGAACAAACAACTCGGACGATTAAATTTCACTACTATTTTTTTAACTTAAATTTCTTTTATCTTTTCATTCTCTGCGAATAGCCATTATTTCGCAATAGTTTCAAATTATACAGGATCACAACTAACCCGTGGAATAGGCCTACTGGAAAAACCATATTAAAAAAAATGCGCTGAGTACATTACCTCATAGGTGGCGTGGAAACGTGTGAATGTCATGACGATTACAACTTTTACAACTTTTTGAATCGTTATATCTCAAAAACGGTGGTTCGTAAAAAAAAAGGTATTGATTTATTTTTTGTAGATAATTTAATGATCTACAATTTTTATATGAAGTATTTTTATGACAAAACTCACCGTTCTGCTGAAAATCAAGAAAAACTCATTTTTTGACCCTTGATCTTGAATGAATTTTTTTCCATGAAGGGGAAAGATGGGGAACTTTCAAAATCAATTTGTAATCATATTTTAAACAATCTCAATGATTTTCAGCTTGATGGGAATTTACGTAGTTTTAAATGTCTAAATTGACCGGACTATATCAACATTGATTCAGTCGTAATATTGATGAATTATCTACATCAGGATAATACGATTACCAGTTCCATAGAATTTTTGAAATTCATAATATTGGAAGTATAATACATATTCACATTTCCATGAATGATAATATCGAATAGATCTTGAAACGAGATGCTGTGAAATAATTCGATTTCATTTTTATTACATTCAGCCACAATGGTAAATGGCGACGGAGATAAAAAGATCTGTCAGTGATCGAAACGTTTCCGTAGGATTCCATTTTCTGTACAATGTCGAATTTATGTGCCATTTTTCCAATAAATTGGTCGCTTTCTGAACGATACACTAGTGATTGTCTTGTAGAATACAATACTGATGCACATAAATAAACGAATATTGCATGGGTACGCTCCTTGGCCTTTGGGGATTTGGATTCGGGGGAAAGAAATGAGGATAAGGAATGGACACGTCAGATAGATAAGTTTCCATAGAACAGTTTATGATCTACATTCTGTCGTGGTAATTGATAATTAAAATGTTGTTGCTTGATCACTTTCAAGAAGTAAGAAAGTGAAATGGTAATAAATTTCCTACAGTACATATATAAAGTAGATATATAAGGTCTACCGTTATAATTTATTTTCAGTTTATTGTAATTGTAGTTGTATTATAGTAGTGTTGTAATATCCTTGTAGGACGAAGCTACAGTAACAACATTAGTTAGGAATAAAAGTAGTTAAAAAACATAGAAAGATTGATTCCTCATTTTTTATGGTGATAAATTTGATGGCCGTGGGTTACTGAACTTCAAATATGTTGAGATTACATTGAGAATCAGTTGAGAGGATTTGAATAAATTCATTTGTTGATCCTTTCTGTGAAACCGAACATATCAAGTTATGGATATATGAAAGAATCATTTTCTTCAATAATTATGAACCTGTAAGCAACTCCAAACCTCACAAAAACATTTTGGGTTCGTTTGGAATCTCATCATGTTGTTCGATGGTAATAAAGTTTTCGACAAATGAAAGTATTCACTACGGGCTAAATGAAATGTTCAACAAATTTTACTCTCAGTTACTCTTAGAGATTAGATCCAGACTCATGAATAAGTCATATGTTCAGATATGACAAATATTAATTTTAATAAATGAAACTTGTATATTGGTGAACATATGAATATGTTCTACAATTTCACTGATTCACAAGAAAACTGAAAATGTTTGTTTGTATATTTGTATGTGTGTAGTATATTCTGAGTTTTTATTTGTTCGGCTTCGGCTGTGAAGCTATTTTCAAGAACTAGAAGGTATAGTTGCACTGATGTCTCAATATGCTTAATTCTTCATATCAGGTAATTCAGGTATCAGGTAATTGGCGTCAATTTAGATATCACTTATGTATCACTACCTGAGGAGTACACAAGTCGAGACATCAGTGTAGCCATATTTTTCAGGTCTTGAAAATAGCTTCAAAGCTATTCGAAATGTCGAACAACAAAAAACTTCAGTGAATGTATATATATTTTTTCATTTGATTATGTGTATTCCTTCTTAATGACTTTTCGGGATTGCTCATCATTTCTTGATTCTCTGATCAAAATATATTTTGTATACATATGGATTCATGTTGGTACTGTAATTCACTATCTGACAAGTCTGCCAAGTGAAATGTACGTAGAGGTTTACTCGAGAACTTTTCATACAAGATTTGTAATACAAAACATTAAGGACTCCATGACACTTTCTTGTGGACAGTGACTTTCCCGGGATGCATCGGACGCTCATGGATCTTATCGTGGATTGATATCGTTCCAAATTCCATAATTTTGTTATTCACGTACCCATTCATCCAGAAATGGGCCTCATCGCTGAAGTTGATTTTTCAATGGAAATAAGGGGCAGTTGCCAACTGCTCCAGATCCCATTCAGCAAGCACACGTCGTTGTTTATGGTCGTTCACCTTCAGTTCCTGGGTCACTTGAATTTTATACTGGTGCAGCTCCAAGCCATGACGCAAAATTCGCCAAGTTGTGGCCTGCAAGAGGCCGAGTTCTTGTGAGCGACGCTAAATCGACTGCCTCGGATTTTCCTTACTGTCTCACAGACAGCGGCAATGTTTTCTACATATCTCGCGTTTCGTCGAAGTACGGGTGTTGGTCGGTCTTTACTTATCCAGTGGTGTCAAATTTATCCACCACATTGCGAATAGTCCTTTTGGTAGGACGATTATGGCGATCGTGAAAGAGGCGAAGCGCGCGGTACGTTGTTCGAACACCCATTTTGATGAAACGATTTGATTATTTGCACGTGTTGTTGAATGCTATATCCTTCTATGGTAATATGACAAAAGAGACTGAACTAATG
>WOGO01007587.1:770-11074 GCA_015342085.1 Leptinotarsa defecta
TCTTCTGATGTGTTGAAAAAAAAACTAGGTAATCGTTCAATGATTCCAAAAAAATTCTGTGTACCATACAATTGATGGTATTTTAGAAATAAAAACATAGCTGTTATCAAATTAACCTTTCTTTAATTTTTCAGTGTTGCTGAATGACATGTCACGCCTCTTCAAAAAGCACGGAAAAATATTATTCGTAAATTTCGTAGGAAAGGCGAATATTTTTACAGTAGATTACGATTTCATTGAATTCGTATTGGGAACGCATTACATTTTGGACAAGTCAAGAGATTACAGATTCATCAGAAATTGGTTGGGAACGGGATTGCTGACGAGTGATGGTGAGTGTTCTCAGGCCACTTTAATTACTTTTTTAAGGACAAAACACAAAAATATAGGATGAAGAAAATAACTTTTGTCTGATTTCTACGAAGTTTTTTATTTGTTAACGACCGGTTTCGGTTTGTTGAACTTTAAGAGCCGAAACCGGTCGTAACAAATAAAAAACTGACTAGAAATCAGACAATAGTTATTTACCATATCATATATTCTATACAAATTTCTACATTATAAATATGTCATCAATCGAACGAGACAAAACACAAGTACTGGAGGAAAATCCTTAAGGCGCTCTATCAGCGGTGTCTGTGCGATTCACATCAGATTTGAGTCGCTGGAGAATAAATTCATTCTCCAAATGAAAACGTTCTCAAACAGTGAAGTTCAAGTTGTACTGAGTTAATCCTCAAAACGATGGGCAGCTACAGTCCGTCACGTATTCCTAATATGTACCACTCTTGGTGAAAATGTAACAAGTCACTTGAACACCTCCCGTGAAAGGGTTCTTTCTGGATAGAATCCAGCAGCTTCAGAGTATGCTTAGGGGCGGAACTCCATACATGTGAACAATACTCCAAAGAAGGTCTGATCTGAGCTCTTTAAAGCATCAGAAAATGCTGCCGAGCCAGTTTTCTGGCTCGGAACAGTATTCCAAGTTTTTGAGAAACAGCCTTTGCAATTCCAGCGACATGATTGTGCCAAGACATATTGGTGTCCATTTTGACCACGTCAACAAATTTATCGAAACAGAAAGCGGAATTGTCTGTCCTGAAATTATTGTATCCGGTTCAGAGACATTTATCTGTTTGGAGACAACCAATGCCTAGGTTTTCGCGACACTGAATTGAATCTGCTTACTTTCACCTCAATTCGAAATCATCTCTAAATACTCATTAAGAAATGCAACCTCCTGCTGCCGGTGAAGATGTGCATCCGTAGCCAATGTCCTGGAATCCAAATTATCCATCGACAGCCACTTGCATGGAACGTTCTTTCAGGAAGCTGAAGAGAGATACACAAAAACTATCCGACAAGCCATGGCATCGAAGTTTGATCAGCAACCCCTCATGCCAGACACGGTCGAAGGTCTTAGAAATATCAAGCGCAACAGCTCTTAATTCTCCATGTTTCTCGATTGCGTCATTCCAAATATGGGTGACAAACGATAGAAGGTTGTCTGGTGAACTTTGCTTCCGAAAGCCATTTTGATAATCGCTCGAGATGTTGAAGCCTTCCAAATATTTGAGAATATGGTGGTTTACAGCTTCCTCCATGATTTTTGATATCACTGATAGCAAAGCGACTCATCTATAGTTATTTGAAAGATTCTTCTTGCTCTGACAGATTAAAGAGATTGCAAAATACTGGTACAAGATCATTGGCGCACTAACCAAATCAGAACTTTGCTAAAGATACCACTATTCAAGTTACACTTTATTGTGAGATTTTCACCGAACAGTGTACAAAACCGCAACACGTGTTTCATTGTACAATAGCTTCATCAGGAGAAAGCTTTTGGATAGCTATGTAATATTTCATCTATCAATAGTATGATGGAAAATGATTCATCATCTTCATGTTTATTTTATACATTTGTCAACAACAACAAAATTTATGATGATTGTGCCAAGAAAATGAATGAAGAATGAAAAGAATGAATATTCAAAATGATATCCAAGGATATTCCAAATAAGAGTAATATAATGAAATTTCTCAACTGATAGCAACCTGAAAAATCATTAGAAAATACTCCATGTTATGGTTATTTTTATCTGGTGGGAGCTTCATATCTTTATAAAGAATGATAACTTTGGTAATGAGTCCATACTCATTACCGATGTTTATGTTCTCTATTCACAATTTGGAATATTCATTTATGGCTTTATTGATATTGTTAATGTCTGCCCCCTATCAATGAATTGCATCTTCCTTGTAAATACATGAATAATCATTCTTGAACAATCATTTTGTTTGAAAGAAAATATGATGCGAATTGAAATTGTGATTCGTGAAATGAATTTCGATGAAAAGTATGCCGGATAAGAGATTTTTCAGATATTTTAGCAAATTCCGTATGTTAATATAGGTAATCATAATTTCTATTTCAGGACCGAAATGGAAGGGACGTAGGCGTATAGCAACCCCAGCATTTCATTTCTCGATTTTGGAGCAATTCATCGAGATCTTTGAGAAAAATGGAAATATTATGATCAACAAACTCAAGAAAGAAGTTGACAAAGATAGTATTGATATTTATCCCTTCATTACTCTATGTGCATTGGATATTATTTGTGGTAAGCAAATGCCGAAAACGATGAAGAAATAGCCACATAGCTGTAACAAAATTCATTAATTGATTTAATTCTTGAAACGTACCAAAAATCGACGTGTATCCCAATATATAGGGTGTTCGGAATCACACGTTAAAAGGCAAGACCTCGTTAGTCCTTGCCTCGCACAAGTTTCTCAACTTCTGAGAGTTGTCGTTCGTATGGGGGCGACAGCTGATCAACTGAAAAACAGATTTTTTTTCATTATGCACTTCTTATCTTTGAATTTAAATAGAACAAAGTGAGATATCATCGAAATTTTTTATTCGCTTGAAAGACTTATTGATGCCATTATGTGTGGAATATAACACGGTTCGACGTGGGTGCTTTGTTCACTCACTTGAATCGACCACCGTGTTGGTCAGTGGTTCAAGCTCCAGGCTGAACGATCGATTTTCACATGCTATCGTCCAACCCGTGTTAGGAATCACACGTAGGAAGGTAAGACCTCGTTAGTCCTTAGCTCGCACAAGTTTCGACTTCTGAGGGTTGTCGTTCGTAGGGGTGCGACAGCTGGTTACTGGAAAAACATACAGACACACAGACAGGCAGACATTGCTAAGATGAAAATAGCTTCAGCAACCAGTTTTTGCCGTTGAAATCCTGCTTGTATGAGTATCATGAATTCATTTTATACACAGGGTTCGTTTAAATAACTCAAAAACTGACTTTAATCAGCCATAACTACAATTCCTTTCAAGATTTGAATCACAACAGGAGTTCATGTCTCTAAATATTTTCTTCTAGAAGGCTATTCGCGATTTGCTATACCACAAAACTGTGGTATAGTTCATAAAAATAAAGTAAGTTTTCCGGATATATCAACATTTACAGAAGATTCATCCAAACCTTGCGGTATACCGGTAGCGATTTTACAATCTCTGTACCAATACAGTCACGATGATGAGTGAACTGGAGTAGTTTTTGTTTGCAAATAATTAGGTACATATTCTAATCTATTACGGTGCAGAAATTGACCATACTGGAATAGAAGTTGTTAAGTTTATTTGGTTAGTTATTACCGTCACAAAATCTAACCCATTTCAATAGGTCATCATTATTTAAAAATCGCTCAAATCTAAAGAGTTCATTTGTAACCATATCAGGTAGTTATTGCGTATCGCCACGTTACAAGTGACCTAGTTTTATCAACAATGGAGGTCTGAAAAATATGGAGGGGACGAATGACCAAAGTATTATTGAAATAATAAAGATTAAAATTGAAGACATGCGAAAACATGATATACTTTTGTGTCTTAACGAAAATCCATTTCTTGTTGTTCTAATAACTGCCGTTATGGAAAGAGCTTTCAAAGCAGGTCATGCAGATGAGATGATCTTCATTGACACTAGTGGTTCTTGTGACCAAAGCAGCACCTCTGACACTTTTATTTTTGCAGTGACAAAAATTGGAGCATTACCAATAGCTGTTATACTTCATGAAAATAAATCAGAAAATGATTATTTATATGCTCTAAAAATGGCAAAGCGATACTTAGAAGCCACTTGTAATAAATCATTTGAGCCACAAATTATTATGACCGACGATGACTCTGCAGAAAGAAATGCACTTAAAGTAGTATTTCCAAAATCTCTTTTGCTACTTTGTATTTCTCATGTAACGCAAGCCTTATGGCGCTGGCTATAGAACTGTAATAACAAGATTCAGAAAGATGACCGAAAAACTCTAATGACGTTATTCCGCCACGTTTTGTTTGCTAAAACTATTTCAGATGCAGAGAACTTTATGTTTCAATTATTGAACGACCAAACATTAAACAAGTATAATAATGCCAAGGCACATTTAGAACATATTTGGAGTCGTCAAGAAGAATGGTGCCTACATTTTCGCAGTGACGTTTCAAACAGGGGTAACAATAATAATAATTACTGTGAAGCTTCTATCAGAATTTTCAAGGACATTATATTGCAACGATGTAAAGCATTTAACATTTGTGCTCTCATTGATTTCATCACCGAAATTTTCGAAAATTATCACAAAAATAGACTTCTAAAATTCGCAACTCTAGCTTATAACAGGTTCGTTCGAAATATAAGAGATATTGAAGAAATAGCACGAATCAGCCATTTAAATCACCATGTTAAACACAAAAGTAACTATTTTGATGTAAATATTGAAACTGAGTATTGTAATTGTTATTTTGGTCAAGGAGATTAATATTGCACGCATTTATGTGCGTGCAATATTAACGGACTTTCTTTAAAAAATTCCTTGTTTTTGACTGAAAGTGATCGGCAAGATTTTGCTAAAATTGCCTTAGGTGAAACATATTTACCCGCTTTATATAATGACATAATTTTCAACAAAAATTTAATTCTGAGGAAAAAACTGAAACATGTGGCACAGAAAATAGAATTACTATTCAGTCACTGTTAACAGCTCCTTTGATTTACCAATTGCCGAAACACTGAATCAAGACTATAACGCAACTATTCATAGAATGCAAGCCGAATTTGTACGACTTTCGGAGGTACTAAAAAAAGATCAATGCCCTTCCAATATCACAGTGATAAAAAAATGTGTGACTACATTGGAAAAAGTTCAGACTCCATCACAAATTGTGTCCATGTTTCCCTACACAACCCGATTTAACCGGAGCCGAAAAATGCATGTACAACCAACTGCTGTATCTCGAAGAAAAGATAGGAGGCTCAAAGGGAATAATCAATCGTATACAGTCTGGAAGGCCAACCAAACTTGAAGAGAAGAAAAAAAAAGAAAACCTCACAACATTAGCCTTAGCATAGAAAGAAATGAATCTAGTGCAAAAACATTAAATTAACAATGTCCAATAACATTAAAAGGGGAACATTTTTTAGTTTTTTATACTTATTTAGTTCAATTTTTTTGAAAATATGTATTTGTATTTGAATTTTGTTAACCAACGTTTATCAAAATGTAAAAATAATAATAAATCTCATCAACCTTCACGGCTAATCAAGAATTTGATTACCCCTTCAAATTGCGAAATTATGGGTGTCTATGTACTTGAATGACCGAAACAATGTAGGCATTTATTCATTATTCAATTTTAAATTCGTCGCGATTTTAAAATCGCGTTCGGGCAATGAACCGCGCGCTTCGCCATAATCGTCCTATACCGAAGACTTCGCAATGTGGTGGATTTTGAGTTCACTAGTTCAGTAAACGATCGACCAACACCCGTACGTCGGCTTGTGGCATCATCGGTTCATATTTCTTTGAGAATAATGTTGGCCAGGACATCAAAGTCAACGGCGAGCACTATAGGTTGAAGATTACCAACTTTTTTTAGCCTGAATTGAATGATCTGGATACCAACGACATATGGTTTCAACAGGACGGTGCTACGTGCCACACATCTCATGCTACATTGGATATTCAGCACGACGCATGGTAATCTCACGTGGAGGTGATGTGAACTGGTCAACGAGATCGTGCAATTTGACCCGGTAGACTTTTTCTTGTGCAGTTTTCTTTAGTCGCAGGTGTATGCGAATACGCCACAAACCACAGCGGTCTTCGAAGTCAACCTAAACCATAGTCAAATTCAGCTTGATTTATGCGCCAGAGTCATGGAAAATTGGACGTTTCGGGTGCGCTTCACCCAGAACATTTGAACGATGTTATAATGGCATCAATAGACGTTTCAAACGAATACAAAATTTTGATGATATCTCACACACACTTTGTTTTATTTAAATTTGAAGATAGGAAGATGGCGATGTATTTTTAATCTCTTGCTAATACTTTGTTCAATCGTGGCGGGTGCGTTTATAGACGCGCCCAGGGTAGTCGATGACATTTTTACAGCTGCCGATAGAGATTAATGTACAGTTCTGCTACTTCTTGAATTCAGAACAATTTTTGACACTATTTTCATGAGATACCAATAATAAATTCGTTTCTTTTCCGAAGGCACAGTACACTTCAATAGGTCTGTGGGGTTTTTGAAAACTTTACTTTTTTCATACACGAGGGCAAATCGACGACTGATAAATCTTTGTATAACTGTATTTCAGTTTTTGAGTCCCAAATTGAATTCTTTTGTGCAACTTTATTCAAAAACATTCATTATGAAAAAATTGAAACCTATCGATTCGATTGGGTCAAAGCTCAGTGTTGACAACAAGTTGCTCATTCACAAACTAGTAATAAGACCAGCTATGTTGTACGCCTGTTCTCCATTCTACAGCCTCAAGAGAACTTTTTTACGGAGACTTGAGACGATACAGAATGAGGGTTCCGTATTTGCACGAATAGTGACAGATACATTTCACTGGTTGATCTGTCAGATCTGGCTGAAGTTGGGAGGGTCACTCAGCATATTAGGAGGCTGTCTCAGAAATTCTTCATGTTTTTTTTTGCCAAAAAGCCCGCTGACGAGGGACGTCACAGCGCTCAGAAGTTATCATGGTCAGCTCCTTAAAAACGGACTGATCTATGACTCATTGGATTACTTCCATGCAGCGCCGGATTTAGACTTCGGCGGCCCATAAGCAGAGCATGTGGTGGAGGCCCTCAAATCGTTTGTGGTTAACTGTTGAAAGTTTCTATTAAGGTCAAGTTAAAGAAGGGAGCAACTGAATGAATTGGCTAACATAAAATTTATTCAAAATGAAACTAGAGGTACCTACAAGCTAAATTATTTTTCGTCTGACTTTCACATTAATAAACGTATCGATAATATCGTCGAAGTCTGTTTCCCTCAAAACATTACTCTCTAAACTAAGTAGAGCCAATATATTTAATCTGTCCTCGGTCATGGAACTTCAGAGTTTATTTTTTATGACTTTCAGTTTCGAAAAGGATCTTCCAGTCGTACAATTTGTCACCATCAGTGCAAGATAAATCATCAGAATTACCTCAACGTTGGGCAAGCACTCTTTAACATTGTTTTTTCACAATTCATACATCCATCTCTCATAGCTAATCTCTTCTCTTCTCTTTTGTTCAAATTCTTCATAGTGAACTATAAATAGTTTGAAATGTATGAATTCGACGCCAAGAGTATCATCTACGTCATCGCGATAGGTTTTACTAAGTTTTGGCTAGCAGACAAAATTTTTTGATGAGACATAGTTGTTAAATTTTTGAAAAATCCAAATCGTGCATTTATAAGTGGATACGCGTCCATTCTCTTCTGAAGATCGGTCATGAGCTGGTCGACAACTGGGAGGTAGCTTCGAGTTCTAAATTTGTCCGAAGGTGACAACTGAACTTCCGAAGCTTACGGGCAATCTAAAGTGGACAACCGGACGTTTCTTATTGTTTCTTTATGCTCTTTATTTAGCTGTGCCATCTTCGTCCTCAATAATTTCTTTGAGGGCATTTATAAAACCTTTATAGCTTCGCAAAAGTGCTTTAGTGGCTTCAACTTGACATGACCAGCGAGTTAATGTCGTTCTTTTCGGCACAATAATAGGTTGGTTGGTTTTGCTTCCCTTAAACAGCGACTAACTGTATTGTACCTGTTAGTTGAAGCAGTGAAATATGCATACAGCTTTTCTAAAAAATCAAAGAAACTTATTGCTCTGAGACAACAACTGTTGCCTTTTTTCAATAGATACAGTAAGAGAGACGTCATTTTCCGCTGTTGCTATTGGTCTAGCGCGGCGCGGAAAAATGCGCGAAAGGCGCCATTTGTGTTCATATTTGGTGCTGCTTGATCTCGAACTTTTTCATTATTAACTTTTCCCGCTCAGAGAAAAAAATAAGTTTTTTATCTAACTATTTGTAACAAAATTCAGTATTTTTTGTTTCTACTGAGCTTTTATCGATTTAATTTTTTTTTGGTGTGGTGGCGGTCCCCTTGTAGTAGCGGCCCATAGGCAACTGCCTATGTTGCCTGTGCTTAAATCCGGCACTGCTTTCATGAGCGGCGCGAATGTGATCGCACTTAGTTATTAGAAAAATTGGATAAGATAATTCACGTCATGGCGTGATCACCGAATTACTCTCACCCGGTTCTTTCATGAACTTCTCACAGGAGATTCCGGATAACTTAGACATTAGCTTGCATAGATTCAAATGAGATAAGACTATTGAATTCGCAACTCAAGGAGAAATCTCGCGTGAGCATCGGCAGGAAACGAGACGTCATAGACGGAGGTTGAAGTGAAACTTGAAACTCTGCAGGGGTGCCACCCACTGTCGAATCGTGAGACTGTGTGGTGATGTTTCTTCTGTTGTCTTCTTGGGCTCAACAGTATAGTCCCCCTTCTGCCAATCCCCTCATATCATACCTTCCCTCCTTCCTTCTCCTCCCCTAACTCCCGTATCTAGGAGAGCGATATGTAATGTAAATAGATTTTCACTAAATTCATATCCAGAATGGAAAATTAGAGGTTTTGATTTTGCTTCGACTCGGTTATTATATTCTATCTTCATCTCCAAAGCTGAATAATCCCTTAAGTAGTTTGATTTTAACGGCATATTTTGTTTAATCAATTTTTAGTGGTATACTGCAAATCATCTTCTTTTCTAAGATTTCTCAAGGACATTATTCATCACCTCATTTTCTTAGGTAATCGGCCATTCTTATTCCACATCAGAGACAACAACTCCGGTTTGATTCTTTCCACTCGAAAATTCCAAGGTTGAATGTACCGACATTTTTTCATTTCTTGAAAACTCAATGGAGTTTTAAATGAAAATTTTGAAGCCGAAATAAAATTTTCCAAAATTAAAGATTATTATTCTATAACTAAAATTCTTGTGTGATACAATATGATATTTGGTAGTGAACTAGATTTAGAATATGCCAATGTTTTCATTTTATATTCGGTACTTTCTGTTGCCTGTGCCTATTATTTAAAATGTGATCAATCAATATTCGATTTTTTGGTATCGAATATCGCGAAAATATCATCCACTTACCTTAGCCAAATCCTAGGAAAATATTTAGACTTTTCTTTGGTTTCCATTTCGAATCTGCTCATGAACAGGTCTGCCAAGTAGGGGGACAAAGGGTTTTCTATGGCCGTTCCTTCCTGTTGTTCATAAAAGCAACTTTCTACCTGGAACCGATTTTGTTTCATACACAAATTAGTAAAAGAAACGAATTCATCGATTTCGTTATTATTGAAATTATTTTTCTCTAGTAATTCCCTGAGGTATTGCAAGGTCTATGGAATTGGGACGCTAGGAAATAAGGAACTAACATCAAAAGAAACCAAAATGTCACCTTCTTTCAGAACAACGTTTTTTGTATGTTGTATGGACTCTAAAGAGTTTTTTATACTAAAACTTGGTTCCGCAATAGACAAGGTTTCAAATTCCTTAGTGAGTCACTTTGCTATTTGGTAGGTAGGAGCACCAATAGCTGACACGATGGGGCGCATTGATTTTCCCGGTTTGTGGATTTTTGGGAGGCAATATAATTTCGACACCGTTGGGTTGGAAATTTGTGACTTCCGTTTCAGTTGAGGGGTAAGTATGTTGTCGCATTTCTTGAAGACGTCTTTTGCTTCGGCTATCATCTTTGGTAACGGGTTCCTGGACAATTTCGCATACGGTCAGTTAGTAATGAGAGTATTGACCCTTTCGTAGTAGTCCGATTTATCCAGAATTACTACTTTGTTACCTTTGTCGGCTTTCAAATAAAAAACGTCCTTTTCTCTCAATCGTTTGATAAGTTTCTT
>WOGO01007588.1:0-11073 GCA_015342085.1 Leptinotarsa defecta
CACTCACTTTAATTCGGCGGTCGTCTAGCACCAATTGGTGAACTTTGGCGATGTTTTCGTCAGTAGTTGCAGTTTTTAGACTTCCCGAACATTCAGCTTAAATTCAGCTGCCCAAAACTTCACTGTGGTAAAAGATGTTGCGGAGTCCCCATACACAGAATCTATCTCATCTTGGATTTGTGTAGGCGTGTTGCCTTTCAAAAACAAATATTTAATGGCAGCTCGATATTCGATTTTGTCCATTTTCATAAAAACAATCACGTCAACTCGCTTAAAAAACAGTTACGTAACAACTGCGCGTTCGCGCCTTCAAAATAGCTGAAACTTAGGGGAGTAACTAGCTTTTATTTACGAGTGCCGCCATCTTCATGTTGAGGTCGTAAACTTTCCAGATCACCCTCGTATGTCTTCATATTGAAATTTAATTTTAGTTTTTTTTCTTTTTAGTTGCGTAAGTGAAAAATGTTTTGAGGTTTCTGGCACAAATTTTCATTCTCGATACTTGAGAATTGAGGAGCTCTTTAGAAATTTTGGTAGGATAAATGTATTAATTTTCATAATTCGTTAATAATGATAATAATGTTCATTTACAACTTGGATAATAATCAGAAATGTTCACAATATAGACTTTATCTTCAGTAAGCGTTTCACTACAACAGAATCTTCTGGTTGGACTGGTCCAACACGTATTGGAAATGAAGTTTATATTGTACAAAATCTCCTGAGATTGTACTTTGACAAAATAATAAATCAACTGTCTTAAACAAATTAATTTCCAACAATATTTCAATAATCACAAAATAATTTATTTATTACAACACTTGGCAACTAACGCCTAATTTATTTCCACTATTTGAATTTCTTGTTTAGCCGCTTCATTCACTTTCTGAGCTGCCCTCTTGGGTCGGGAAGACGTGCTTATATCGGTAACGGTCCTTTCTAGAAGTCTATAGTCGGTTCAATACTGGAATTTTACCGGCGATTCCCGACTACATTCTTTCGCGGTGATGTCATGTGTTCGTTCCATGATTCGGCCGGCGTACTGGTCAGGGGCGGCTTTAGATTCGTTACAGTACATAGTGAATCTGCGACATTTTTGTGAGATATAATTCGAATGGAACCGCCACTTCATTTGTGAAAGAAAAAAGATATTTTTTGTTGGAGGACTTGATGTTCCTTGATGTTTTTTGGGTTTCTATGTATTCGTCCTGAGGAGATACTGTGTGATATAGACCTTTGAAGTGTCTAGCTAATCAGTAACTTTGCCTTCAAATAAAGTAAATGACTGAAAAAAATATGTGATACTTAGCCTTTTCAATACGGCTGACGTTCGGGAAAAGGTAAGGTGTTTTCCGTTTTCAAAACCTACGAAAGAAACATGGAATTTTCCCAGCTTTTGTTTTTCGAGAAGGATGGAAAAGTAGAAAGCCACAAAATTTCTTATTCTCTCAAAATGTATCCTCCTCAATCTACAAAAATTCTATTGAATACGCCTCTTTTGAGAATGTTCACATTTCTTTAGACAAATGTGGAAGGTCAGGAAACCTGAGAACATCATGGAATATTTCCCAGGCATGCCCCATTGCTCGTTTTATTGGATTTGTTGAGATCAGTTCTTTCTTGGTGACTTTGAAATTTTGGTGGAAATTTTCTATTTTGTGTGGAATATGTTGATGTTCTTAAATTGTTTTCACCATTACGATTTGTTACAACCTAACAGCTAGAATACAGTTTTTCAAACTAATTTCATACAGGAATTTCCATTTATTCTTAATTTATTTTTTGTATATAGTCATTTGACAAATAATTGTGTTCCTCTGTTCGGAGTTTAATAAACCCTAAAACAAATCTCAATAATTCCAATGCATATTTTGCTAATGACTTTGAAATAACGAACATTTAATTTATCGTGTGAAAGCTACTTTACGGATTTTTTGGCCGTGGTCTGCAAGTTTTTATGCCTGACATTTCGTCTACTACTGCGGTGAATATTATCAAAGGCGATGCGGTCACAGCGTCCGAGTTTGAGCTCGAATTGGTGTTAAATAATGTCTACCGCAGTGGTAGACGAAATGTCAGCCACGAAAACCTGCAGATCACGGGAAATGGCTTTCACAGTTATCTCCGGCTGTAAAAGTTTACATTATTCAATTTATTCATGGGCATTTTCAATTCAATCTTCATACTGAATTATTTGGGGCAACATCTCTTGAGATGTCTGGACGTTTCACTGAAAATAAAAAATATAAATTAATATTCAGAAAATAGCAATAAAATTTGGCCACAGGATTGATTTGCCTGTGAATTATTTATTGAGAAATGAGTTTTTGTGTGCTAGAAAATGACTGAATGTAAGCTGAATGTTTCCCAGTATTATTAAAAAAATTGTCAATGTAGGTAGGCATAGTTCTATTATTTATTAGTTGTAAGCACTGTTTATTCACAATATTATTTATTTTTTTATGTTTACAGTGTTATTGTGAAATTAAGTTCCATGTATTTTTGATATCTGTTGTAAAAATCAATGTCAGTATTTTGTATATTGAAATGAATAGAATTGTACACACAAGTGGTGTTTTATTTTTCCTTTACACCCCTTTCAGAGGATCTTTTGTGAAAAACGTCTTACTAGTAAAAAACAATAGAGATAACTGAGTAGGAGTTTCAAGCTGACTGGTATAAATGTTCAATTTTTGTGAAAATTTCCACAAATTCAGAGTTTTCCAAAACGTGTTGAAGTACATTTTCGAAAATGGAACTAGATACCTTTAAAACAGAAATTTTAACTTTTTTCAATAACCAACAGATGGCACCACCACTTGCAGCTCAAATGTTTTCCTAGAAATTATGAAGTTCAAGGAAATCTTTGAACGATTGTTAATGGCGCCATCTAGTGATATGCAAAAAAGAATGAAATATAAGGACTATATTCAAGTGACAACCAAAATCTGAGGTGTAATTTACCCGATTTCTTCAAGTTGAGTGAACGACAGTTTGTTTCTAGTGGTGCCATCTAACAAAAATCAAACGAAACTGCAAACGTTTCACCATCGTTAATAGAGGTCACCACTTACATCCTGTAACAAATAGTTCAATTGGAAATAATAAATAAACACTGAAACGTGTTCATTACAGCTTTGTCTGTCTATATAGGAGGGGCGTGCCAAAAATTCCCTTCAGAAGGAACATTCATCAAAAGTGGCGCAAAGAATAATTTGAAAAAGTACAAACTTCTAATGAAAATTTAAACATAGAGAATGGGTAGTGTGCTACAAGTGGCACCGTTCATGGGTGATACGAAAAATTACAAAATTCTGACGAAACTTTTTGCTATGGCCGATAGATGTCACCACTTACAGCCTTCGATAAATAGTCCAGTTGGAAATGATAAATCAACACAAAATTTTCATTTTCTGACTACGTTTCTCCTTATGGAAGAAGGCATGTTGTATGTTCACTTCAAAACAAATATTTGTAATGTGACTTCGATAAGCAAACAACATATTTTTCTCATAATGGTACAAAAATCTATTTAGTCTTCTAACATGGATTGAAGTTCGTTTATGGCCCGCCCACCCGATGAGCTGTTAACCCATCTAAGGCGTGATTTACCTTATTTCTCCAATCTAAGTAAAAGGTATCGTGCTGCAAGTGGCGCATCTAGGGGTGATTCAAAAAAACTACAAAAATCTGACGAAATTTTCAACTTTTTACCATCGCTAGTAGATGTCGCCACTTACAGCCTATAATGAATTGTTCAGTTGGAAATGATAAATGAACACCAGAAATCGTGTTTTCGGCTTTGTTATTCTTTATAGAAGAAGGCGTGTAAGTTCACTTCAAAACAAACATTCATCACTTTCTACCAACTAAATAAAAGAGACACAATCAACATATTTTATCAGAGTAGTCTATTCCTTTCTATTTTTCAAATCATTCAATCTTCTCGGGACCGATTGAAGTTGGTTTGTGGCCCGCCCACCCGATGAGCTGTTAACCCATCTCTGGCGTGATTTACCTTATTTCTCTAATCTGAGTAAAAGGTGACGTGCTGCAAGTGCCGCCATCTAGGGGTGATTCAGAGAACTATCAAAATCTAACGGAATTTTCAAATGTTTACCGTTGCTACCACTTACAGGAATTCACTTTGAAACAAATATTGACGAATTTCAATCAATTCAATCAAGCTTGTGAATTACTTCTTCTTCAATGTACACAAATGTCTGCTGCAAGTGGCGGTATATAAGGTTGAGCATTACTAAAAAAAGAGATTTTTACACTATTATTATCGTTACTAGACGTCACCACCAGCTATATAGCTTGTAAATTGATAATCCAATTGGATCTCAATCTTCTATGTTATTCCCATCCACTTTCTAAATCCTTCACTTTCTCATTGCCATCTTCAGGATTGGCTTGAAGTAAGTTTGAGGCCGCCCGCCCGATAGGTCGATTCTGGGACGTGATTTACTTTATTTCTTCAATATAAGTGAAAGGTAGTGTGCTACAAGCGGCGCCATCTAAGGGTGTTCCGAAGAATTAGAAAATTCCAACGGAATAAAAGCAGAACTAGAAAATTATGATGGACACCACTAGCTTTGTATATCCACATTATGAATTGATATCAGAAAGTTTATATTTCATCAGTGGATTTTTCAAACAGGAACGAATCAAAACTAGAATATTAACAGCACTGGAGGAGAGAGTTGCCAGACTTTCTATCACTGATAGATGTCGCCACTCACAACCTGTCATTGAGTGAGTAGTTGACAGTAATTAATCTCATTTCTACAAGTCATGAAAAGGATATTGGGTGGATCACACTCTGTACCATCCAAAAGTGACTGAAAATTCAAAAATTTTTAAAATTCTATGGAAATAGAAGATCCAAAATGTCGAAAACTAGAGTGGTAGTTCATCAAGCTCATCTAGTGCTTGATTAAAGCAGCGCCACCTAGGTGTGTGGCCACAGAACTGTTATTCCACCTTTTTTCTTTGGGGCTGTGTTTTTGCAAATAAAAAGACCAATAAGAATATAATTAATATATTACAATATCTTGAGTCGTTTGTAATAATACAATAATCTTTGGTATATGTACAAAAGATATAACTAAATGCATAGTCTTAAATAGCTCACAATATATATTAACTATGAAAAACTGGTCCAAATAATTTATTCGTCGAACACAATA
The DNA here is from genome assembly GCA_015342085.1 of Leptinotarsa defecta. NCBI lineage: Eukaryota > Metazoa > Arthropoda > Insecta > Coleoptera > Chrysomelidae > Leptinotarsa > Leptinotarsa defecta. The sequence continues at coordinate 5,193 of WOGO01007588.1, forward strand.
GAACAAAGACTAGTGTAAGTCACAAAATAGTCCATAAATATCTTACAGAGCTAGTGCAGTTCTAGTTTGTATTCAAATAAATGTCAGTCATATATACATTGGGCCAAGTCAATCCCTGCATGAAAGTTTTGTGAAATAGTTCATCTTCGATGATGAAACTATGTAGACATTTAATAAAAACAAATGTTTCGATTCTGGGATTCATTTGTTTCGAATCCATGGTGCAATCTTCCTTAAACTGCAACTTGAACATAATTAAATATAAATCTGAGTGAAAATTTGAAAACTTCATGCAGAAACTCTCAGCAAAAGGATCAATATCAAAATGTTTCACAATATGTTACACTATTTCATAATTTCAATATACATAAATTTTGGTGTCCTCAGATAGGTAAAAAACGTTGATTTTGAGAGTTGAAATTTCCCGCAACAGTTTAGAAGAAGGCTGCAATAAAAATTCTGCAGAACATAAACCAGTAATCCATATTCTTCTTGAATTTTCACCTTAATCCTTTATGCAGAATTTTTACAGTTTGCTGAAAAGTATTGTTGCTGAAATCAACAATCAAAACTATCATTCCCATTTTATCTATCTTAGACACACATTATTCGACTCATATTCCTCAACATACAAAAATATCTTCACAACTACAACCTTCTATAAGGTGAATTTTGATTTTTCACTTCTCTTCAAAAAAATATTATTGGATGTATGCATTAATATCATCCCGTATACGAATATACTCGGCCAAAAATTATGACGAGTAAGCATCAAAAAATATATCTTGAATGTTCAAAGAAATATGAAGATTCAGAAATTTTATATTCAAGTGAAAACTCTTTTGAACATCAGTTTTTGAAAAAATTCCCTGTCGAAGAACAACAACCAAATCTTATAAATATGTTAACAACAGAATAACTGAAACAAAAATCTTTTATTAAAAAAAAAATCAATGGAGTTGTCCAAAATTGGAAATGAATAATTTCTGAGCTCAAAGTTTCAAATTCGAAAGGTTTCTGAGATTGGAGTCAGGAATTACCAATTATTATTATTGAATAGCCACTTCATTTTCTAAATTCCGTTAATTTTCAAATTTGAAAAAAACGAAGTTTGAATTTTGAAAAAATTCTGACTTCCTCAAAATTTCCATTTAGACTTCCCAACTTCAACCTAGATTTTTTTGTTTTGGTAAAAAAACTAGTGGACCTCCACGTCTACATATGAAATATTCAACTTGAACAAAAAAGCTGCTCCAGAAAAATATCCTGAACACCCTGATTGGGATTTTAATTGCCATAACTTCCAAGTATAGTAAAATCATTTTGTGATAGAAATATTTTATATACAATTCAGATGTACACAAAATGTTTACCCATTATGATTTTCAAAGTCATTATATTTTGACCCCTCTCATATCGGAACCAAAAACACCTCTTTTTTCACTTTCTTCTGTTCTTATTGATGGAGCTTGGACAATGATCAACCCTTTAATTCAGTCACATCTGTGAGACTAAATAACCCACGAAAATTACTACAAGATTCATCTCTTTCTTGTCAAAAGATGAACTTTTGAATAAGTAATAAGTCGATGCTGATGTTTTTTTGTCTCAAGTCTTCAATTATTTTGAATTTGAACTTTTATCACGAGATTGATGAAGCATCGAATGAAATGCTGAAAAATCACTACAAAAATACAGCAAGAAACTAAATTTTGAACGGGTTTTGTTTTCAATTCACTGCAATGAATACTTTGAAGAACCTTTCACCGCATTTTTTGACAGTCCCTCAAGAAGCACAGAGGTACTTTTAGATATGAGAGTGGAGGAGAAATAAAGCTGAGAAAATTTATAATGTATTCGAACGAATAGGGAAAAAATTCAATTAAAAAAAGCTGGCATTTTGACATTGAAAACCCAACATTCTTTCCTCAAGAAAGACATTCGAATAGCACCTCTTTACATTTCCTCATTCGTCTAAATGCACAAAATCTACATCATCAACAGAATATCCCCAAAAAACATGAACAATGGAACCCCCTGAACAATACATCGAAAAACCTTTCAAACCTCGCATCAGGTTCCGACAATGTCTTCACGTTTTCGCCTTCACAGCACCATCCCCATCACTCTTTGTCTCGAACTTCTGCTGCAGAGACGCAACATTCGATGAAGATCTAGCTGCCTTCCTAACTCCTACCTGAGTCTTCGAGCTCACCACATCAGAGCTGTTGGTTTTAATCACTTTCCCAGCAGTCGGAGTCTTCACCAAGTCACTCTTTTTATCTTGCCCCAACTTTATCCCTGCTGTTTTCACACTACCCTTCAAAGGGGCTCGAGGTAAGTTCACGTTGGGCTTCACACTAGCTATGGAGGGCTTCTTCATGACCGGATTCCCGCCCAGGACGTCCGGGGGTTTGGAAGCGGGGTTAGAATTGCAGCTAGTCACCAGATCCGGACTGTTGGTGACAGACCGGTTGGATTTCTGCACAGGGGGCGCTGCTCTCGACGGAGAAGGCTTCCGCGTCCTCAGATTCGGAGGCGTGATCTGCCTGTTGATTGGTTTCGGCGCAGGTTTCGTCGGGGACGGGGGAGTCTTCAGCTTACTCCTCTCAGGCGACGTTTCCACTTTCTTAACCCCCGCCTTGTAGTTCGAGGCTAGCGGGCCCTGCGGCCTAGCGAAGGTCGAAGCAAAAGGCTTCGCGTTGTCCACCTTGAACGAACTGACTCCAGACTTAGGTCTCTCGTCCTTAGGTTTCTCAACAGGTTTCACCGGAACGTTAACAGCCGACGGCAGGATGTAACCGCTCGACGTGGAGCTAGCGCTGGACTTCAAGTTGCCGCTCATGTTGCTGTACTCGCTGTCGGAATACAGCAGAGAGGCCGTGTTGACGTAGGTCTCCGAATCAGGAGGCGTTAGCACTTTGTCCTGCTCCTTCTTCTTGTTGTCCTCTGCTTCCTTCTTCTTGCGCGCTAGCGTGGAGGTGGAGTATATTGAGTCGAAGTTGCGGTTTTGTATCTCCGACACAATCTCCCCCAGAAGGCCCATGTTCTCGCTGGAACCGGAATTGCTGGAGGGCTTCTGCTGATCTTCTGGAGGCGACACTGGGTTCTCCAGTATAACGGCATAAATATTGTCTCCCGAAGGACTAGTCTCGCTCAGCCTACCCAGAGGGGCTGCTTTGTTCAGACAATCATCGTACTGACTCTGGGTCTTGTCCCCAGGAGGTCTTGGAGGCGGTGGGCTCTTCGGCCGGCTAGCGGACGGTATACTGAGAGGCCTCTTGAAACCGCTAGGCTGCCGCATGGATCCGAAGGTCTGTATATTAGGCCTGGGCGAGTCTTTTGGAGCTCTCATGCTTTGAGCTCGCATGACGACAGACTTGGTGGATTCCTGCTCCACAGGCAAAGCGGTTATGGCGATTTCAATGTTGGTTTGCGGTATCGGGTCTGAAATCTTCATAGACCTCAGAGCGTCCTTGTCCAGAACCTTGTTGGCCTTTACTTGATTACGTTTGAGCGTGGAATCCGACCGAGCAACCGTTTTTTTATCGGCAGGTTTAAGAAACGAGGTGATTCTGTTCAATGTACCGGTACTACCTTCCTTAGCTAGTTTCTTGGGCTCCTCTGTGATTTTAACGGACAAAACTGTGCTGGACGAGGGTTCTGTCGTCTGGGAAACAGGAACAACAGCAGGAGCTTCTGGAGCCGCTCGTATAGGTAACTTAGGGGCGTTCCTCAGCGGGGAAATCAGCTCCTTGGCGGTGCACGTCGAATTTTCCAGCACCGGCGATGATATTATCGGCCTGGGGTGGCTGCCCGGATTGGGTGGTGGCAACGCGGGGGCACCTGCCCCCACCGCTATCCCGTTCGTGATTTTACTATTCCGGAAAGAGTTGTACTTCTGGATGGGCTTATCGAAAAAGCTGGACTTGGAACAACCCACCTCCGGTGTCTTGGCTAGGGGAGCGCTACTTCGTGGTACCGCAGGTGGAGGAGGAGCAGCCCTAACCGGAGCCGGTTCGGACTTGTTAGGGGTGATCGAGAAGCCTTTGAAGTTGCCGAAAAACGCGCTCGAAAATCCGATGGGAGGCGGTGAATCTTCGCGCAGGAGGGAGTGATTGTCTTCGGTTCGTTTGGCAGTTTCTGTGGGGAAGGACGGTCCTCTGGATTTGCTCGGCGATTTGGTCCTGGTGGAACAACAAAGGAGAGACATTACTTCGGGGTGTTCGGAAACGAAACGCTGCCATAACCTCGCACAATGAAAATAAACTGGAGTAGGATGATCAATCGTTTGGAGCATGTGCAGTGGAGAGAGTGGTTATATTGAATTGTAGTATAGTCCGAGAGCGCGCGATAGAAATGTGTCATTTTATGTTCCTAGGTTAGAGATGCTTTGGACTAGCAATAAAGCTTTGAACCAATACAGTTTGGAGAGTATAAGACAGTTTTTTTCAGTTGATCCCACTTTTATTGATTTGAAAATTGTGAGGCTTACGAAGTTAGTTGAATCGGGCAAGATATATATGAAGTTGGAGCATGTCTTCAAGTTCTACATACAAATAATATTGGTCCCCACTTCTTTGAGACATTTGTGACGAGAGGAATTTTATGATTTGACTTAGTGGATGTTTTACTGAACAGAAATGTCGAAAAATACGTATATTGTAATATATAGCTGAATGTTTTATGATAGTACCTACTAAAATTGATGAAACAAACTATACAGGGTGTTTCCTAACAACGGTACGAAACTTCAGAGGATGATTAAGGCCAAAAATAGATTTTTTTATAATCTGCCTCCAAGAAGTGTTGGTCCAATCAACGCTTGCCAGTTTTTCCATTTGTTCGAGAACGTATTACACTACTATGTCAAAAAAGTACCGGGAATTGATCAATGAAACGCAAAATATGTATTTTTTCAACAATTTTTTGGAATCGATCAGTACTCCCTGTGAATTACCTTCTATCGACTGAAAATGGGTGCCTTGAACTGGTGATTCAAGTCTTAGAAAGATAAAAATACCGCCGGAGCCAAATTAGGTGAATACGGTGGCTGTTTGATAAGGTTTGTTGAGTTTTTAGCCAGGAGTTCGTTCACAATGATAGCGTTGTAGAATGGGTCATTATCGTGGAGCGAAATCCAAGAGTTTTCTTTCCACATATCTGGACTTTTTCGGTGAATATGCTCTCTCAAATGCCGCATAAGGCTCAGATGATATTCTTTTTCGGTGGCAAAAACTACCGAGTGCACAACACCGCGGTAATCCAAAAATACTATCACATCACCTTGTAGCTCTTTTCAGTTTCGGCTCAGTTGAAAAGCGCCATTCTGAAGCTTATCAACTGGTTTGCTGGTGTTTTATGAACATGGGCTTAGAAAAGACTTGTTCCAACATGTCTTCAGCGGTCTTTACGCGATTTAACTTTTTGTTTCAAGTCTTTTGGCAGTAGTTGCATAACAACGCGTTTCCTTGCTTGAAAAATCGTTTAAAATGGTACGAACTGACTTGTAAGACGTAAAAATGTCTCCTCTCAAACTTAAACGACGATTTTAAGTCTCGATTTCCTTTACTTTAGCGAGTTGAGGAAGATCGTGCCCGACCCGAACGTTTTTAGCATTGTACCACTTATTTACAATGCAAAATTTAATACAAAATCTTTGTTTTTATCAACTGTAAAAATTTTGAAACACGTTTGAGGTTAATTAACAAATTGAATACTGTAAACAAACTAATGACAGAATGCGCCCGAACTCCGCGTGAGTGTGAAGGACATTGGTGCCAACTTAGCTACAAAAATAATCCCTTCACGCGGGCTTTTTAAATGATCGATTCCCGGTACTTTCATGACTAAATGCAAATATAATATTTTTGATCAATAT
>WOGO01007589.1:0-11073 GCA_015342085.1 Leptinotarsa defecta
TTTAAAATCTGTTTTTCCGTTAATCAGCTGCCGCCCCCATACGAACGACAACTCTCAGAAGTTGGGAAACTTGTGCGAGCTAGGGACTAACGAGGTCTTACCTTTTAACGTGTGATTCCTAACACGTTAAAATTCCATATTAAAAAAACTAATTTATACAGTATATTTTATGTGTTGCGGTTTTTGTAAACCCTTTATAGTGAAAATCATACTAGTAACAACCACTTGATCTGAAAATAAATTATGCTAACCCTCCAAAATAGAAAATTTTTGTCCAAATTGCTCAAACTATTATATCTGTGATGTCAATTATATAAGGTATTTTATGACAGAACTTCAAAGCAATAAAATATATTGAGTTGCTTTGATGCCCATTTACGTATTACCTATGCCTACTACAGTAATGTTTATATCCTACATATCCTTTAATATGAAGTTTTTTGAGGAAAGGGGTGAAACACCACAGAATATCTCACAGAAGGAACACTCAACACAGAAGAGGAATTATGTGGTTGGTAAACTTGAACATGGTAAAATTGTTGAAATGTTGGCTTAACAACCTGCCGAGATGATATTGTAATAATTTCTCGAGTGCAATCAAGTTATATATGTGATAAGTTTCAAATAATTTGAATTTACCGCTAAAAATAACATAAAACATCTCGAACACAGAATAAAGGTCACAGAAACTTAACCTGTCAACATCAAAGAGTCGACAGTTGAGTGTCTCTTCTGAAAAGTATTCTGTGGTAAAACATAAGGTTTGTTCTGGTTCTCTGTCCGAACTGTTCCTAACAGTCTCCCAACTGAATACTGAACATTTTGTCGCGTTAAGCTTTTCAGTCCACACTGATTTTGGGCCATTCGAAACAGTACTAACTGAGAACCACAACAAACCTATAGACATCGGGTTGTTTATCTGAGGAAAGAGACAATAGTTAATAATAGTTATATTCATTCCGACAATAATTAGTTAAATTCATTGTGAATCAGTTTATTTTAAATACACTTTTGTAAAGGTAACACAATATGTGAAACAATGTATCGAAATACTTATCCTTCTTTCTAAACTAACCACTGTCTCCTGCCTCTCGATATTATATTTTAGTCAAAACTAGAACAGAAAAGTCCACTGTAGAGCTACGTTCGGATATTTGCTATGAGACTGGAGTATAGTGACTATACCTAGAGTTCCAAAAGGATCAATGAACGAACGAAGAGTGGGAGTATATTTTTTGATTGTGAAAATAATAAACTAAGGTTACGTTTGAGTAGAATTGTTTTTTAATAAACAAGAAAAATAAACCAATATATTCCTGTGGTTACTTTTAATATTTCTTGTTCAGACTTATTTTGTATGATTTTAGCAGAATTTACTACTCAGGTGATGAAACTGCTGTTGCTGGAATATTTCACATTTTTAGGCTGTCGTCCGGCGTTGAAGGTACCTAAAACCTCAGCGATAACAGACCTTTAAAGATGCCAACCATTTGTCCGAGCGAAGAAACGTCACAACAAATTTCAACAGATTATGGTCTAAAACCCCGAATCACAAAGAGTATCTGTTACTAGTGTTTCCTAGTGCCATTATTGATCATGTTCAATCACAATTGCAACTTCTGAAATTAGACGAAACATGTTTTGTTCACTCAACAAGATCCTGGCTACTGGACTACCCAAGTATCTTGCCTCAAAAATAATTCGAAGGCAGAACATTCACAACATTACTGAGGAACATGCCCAAAATTTTTGTAAAAATTGAATGGCATGAGCCAAGCGACATCCTCAGCAACCTTCTGTGAAAAACTTACATCACCTGTAGACATTTTTGTTTCAGAGTACAATCACTGTAGGCAACTGTTAACATTTCAAGAGTTTTTGAGTACGTAATTCAATGTTTTACACAAACTTTGATGCAGATTCTTTGATCCACTTTTTTTCAATAGCAGAAAATATTGAAAACTTCATAAACATAACATCTCAGGTCTTCCTCTTTCGTGTAGGAAACAGATCTGTTGACGATTTTTCAATTTCATTTTATTAGAACTCAACCATCATTATAAAACTGACCTTTTTCTAGGAATATGAAATATTTATGAATGAAACACAAAGTTGAAATTAATAAAAAAAATATAAATATTTAATAAATAATAATAAAAAAACAAATTAATTCCAGGACTATCCAGTGAAATGAGTGTTAGCGGCCCAAAAATTGTGATACCAGATAACCAAAACTACAGTTCACACCGTCCGGCTGTGTCAGATCAAATCATGCCACAGAAAAAACTCCTCGACTTGATTTTTTTAATTCGGGTACAAGTTGTTTTTTCTTTAGGTAATGATTTTTACAAGAGGTTTTAAACTAGAGAGGTATGGGGATACCATCCTCAACTTGATGACGCGTGAACGTCAACAAGAAGAGAGTCTCCCACATTCCTGGGCCCCCGAAGGGACCTAGGCCCCCGAAGGGGCCTGGGCCCCCGAAGGGACCTGGCCCTCGCCTAGGCCGCCTTTGTCCGAGGCAACCAAGAAACTCGTAAAGGAAGATTTGGTTGTTGGTGGCTCAATATTTGGAACCTGAAACAAAAAATGGAGGAGGTATTCAATAATGATCCTATTTCATGATCAAGGTGGTTCATTGTGGGGTGAAAAAGTCCAAAGTCACCTCAGTCTAGATAAAAATACAGGGCGTTTGTACTCTTTGGGTAAAAAACATACAACGTGCGCTGATCATAGATTAGAACTCTAGAACATATAAATTACATAGCCCGGCAAGTATCAGAAAAAAAAATACATCTTCCTGTTCCAAAAACAAACCAGACACAAAGTATTCTTTAATTTATGAAAGTAAAAAGCTGTATAATCACATAGCTTACGAAATTAGGAAGGAAAAAAGCTATAAAAAGTTCAGAAATCTTGTTAAAGATGCCCTTGCAACTAAAGCGTACTACAATCTTGATGAATATTACAATGGAACTTTGCTGTGATTTATTATAGGTGAAAATGAATTTTTGAGTTGCTCTTGTCTGACCTTTATATCTAGCCTCAGTCAAAAGTTAAGGGTAGATTATTTCTGTCCCTCGTACAATCTGTATCGATAAAATTCCGTGCAATCTCAAAATTTTGCTTCAAAGAAAATTATTTCCTTCAATAATCATTATCAGTCCAGTCATTCAAAATTTCAAAAATTATGGACTAACTCCCATTTTAACTGTTAATTTCTTCTGTAAGAGAAAAATTATACTTGTCAAACTAATGAACTGCTGCTTTCAAAATATTTTCATATCCTCAAAAATTATTTCAAATTACTTAAAAATGAAATTAGTACCAATAAAATCCAACTCAAAAAGTATCCACTTCAGTATATCATGTACTTTGAATTTATGCTTTCACTGAGTTCATAATTTCATCTGGAAATCTCAAGGGTTTCCAAATATAGAATTCAGATATTACTAATATCTGTACTTTCATGGCAACAGTTATCATCGATTATTATCATTTCAATACAAAGGAATTCTCTTATTTTTATCTTAAATAGCTGATAGTCTGGGGCTTTCTTATTGGCTACAGGATAAAAAGTTTTTCTCGCTCTTCAAACTATCAAGGTTAAAAATGGGGTGGAGGTCAAGACAAAGAGTGACCTTGTTACTCGTTACCAAAATGAAACCAACTCAAATCAACAATAATTACTCATTAAACCAATAATCTGCCCATAGGCCTAGTACTAGTTTACTAAATAAGATGAAACCAAATAATCTCATGAACATCTTTATAAATTGAAAAAATCAAAACTATCAACTTGTTATTCAGTTAAGTCTATATTTCTAAAACTGCTCCATATAAAAACAAAATTTCAATGGGTGGAATTATGAATAGAAAATAGATATATGACTTACAAATGTCTTACCAGAGTCCTGAAATGAATCGTTGTTCCAAAGCCACAGGCACACACACCTCCAACCTCTATGGCTTTGGAAGAAAGACTGAACAAATGGGGAATATCCAGAAAATATAAAGAGGTGACAATCACAGAACCACAGATATAACCAAATACAGAAATTACAGTTCTGTGGTGAGACTAATGATCACTAACATCTAAAGACAGCATCCGCCTTAAGCAGATGAGCAGTTGATTCTATTAGTAGTATATGGAGCAAGTTTTCTTCGTATAGCAATAATGCCCACTCGAAGTTGAATGCTTCATCCCACTGTGGCAGATTAGAGCCTTCAAAGCAAGCTTATATGAACCTAACCAGGCATTCTGTATGTGGGACTGGTAAGTATTACTATAAACTACAAACAATGTTTATACATTATCATTACATATGCAACATTGAACTCTCTGACCTGGTGTCAATTTTACATCAAAATCCGACTTCAATTCGGTACTTAAGTGTGGTTACAACTTTCTTAACACTTCATTGTGAGATTTTCTCTGGACTTCATGCAATACCCCTTTGAATCATATGAATGTATCGGTTTCTAAACATTTCGTTTATTGTATTTGAATAGGACTGGCCGATACTTGATGAAAATCCATAATAAAAAACTAATCAATACAGTTTATTGTATGATTTTCACTATAAGGGTTTTACAAAAACCGCGACACATGTTTCGCTATACAATAGCTTCTTCAAGCATAAACTCTTTATACTTTATGCTTGAAGAAAATGTTGCATAGCGAAACACGTGTCACGGTTTTTGTAAAAACCTTATAGTGAAAATCATACAATAAACTGTATTGATTAATTTTTTATCCATTGTATTATTTTGGGAATCAAGACCTATTATTATTATTATCTAATTTCAAAACTTTATCTTCCATATTTGCAATACTTCATAGTCGTGCTAGAACTCATACCCCTCTGTCAAAAGATAGTGGAATTGGTCTAATCATTCAAGAAACTACTCCTATGTTTTTTCATTCTATGGAAAAGGTTTTCATCATTCGTCCAAGTTTTTCCTTTTCGAAAAACAAACGATTTTATATTATTAGTAGGTTCGCCAAAATATGTTGATGTCCTATGACGCTTATTATTGTTCCTTGAAGTGACACCGCACACCTGGTTATTAGCTTGTTTTCACTGCTTTTCAGAAGTAATGGAATCGATAATATCTATCTTGTAGTCGTTATTGGCAGATATTTATTATGATATCTCCAACAAAGTATTACTTCAATACGTTATGGATTTTCATCAAGCATCGGCCAATTTCATCTCATTTCTTTCTCGAAGTGAAAGTTTAGCCTATGATGAAGTCATTATTGAATCCTGTTAAATGCACATTCCTTATATAATAATGTAAAAAGTACTTCAATAGTCTACATATTTTTGTTATTAGTTAGTCACAGTTCCAATAGTTCCATTTCTATTTTATATTTGTCAATGATGGGGTATTAGTAATATTTTTACATAACAATGTCTAATATCCTTCACTTTGTACCAAGATATAACGTTAATTTTTACAAAAATTATTTTATTGGAATATCGAGCAATAGGGAATAGATATGTTATAAATCATTTATCAAACGAACAAATCATTATAACGGTTGACAGTTTGACAGTTGACTCTAGACAAATTGACAGTTCAATTTTTGATATTTGTTTTTGTAAGTATATGTTATACAAATATGCCAACAAATTTAATCAAATTTAAACCTATTTCATTACTTGTTAGTTTTTTAAACATTTCTGTACTTGAATAATCGTAAGCATGTCCTTTACAAATAGCAATATGAAAATTGTAGACAGCAATCTAGTTGAAAAGATCCTGGAACAAGGACAAAAATTGAGAAATGCCATGATAGGATCAATTCTGAAAAACGATCCTTTCAGTACCGAAATTCTAATTAATAACCATTACAATACTCCTCGGAGTAGTAGATCAGAGTTGTCGAACAATACAAAAACAGAAAACGTGATACCTTTGAATGACAAACGCTTAGAAGCCTTCATCAAGGGGGATTGTATGTCGAAAGAGGAGGAAAAACTGGCATTGGACACTTTGCGGTCTCTGTCAGCTCCTGATTTGTGCGAAACTACAGAAAGAACTCTCAAATCCACAAATATCGGTGGCTGTAAATGTTATATATGCAAAATGTATAATTCAAAATATTTATCGTGTGATTCAAAGTTGAACAGGCAAAAGGAGATGGAGTTTCAGTCACCACCGCAACACGAGGTAACTGAAAACATTCCAGGAAAGTACAAAGCTTGTGGCGTTCAGACTCTGAAATTCGTAGACTCTCTAAAGATAGCCATTAACAGTCTCATTCTGAATGATATCGGAAATCAAAAAATATTGTCTACAGTTAACAGTAAGGTGCCTTGTAAAAGCGGTTCTAATTTTTTCTTAGGTAATTTTTTTCAACTGATCATGCTAGTTTTTGAAAAAAAATTAATTAGACTCACGTACATTTGTCCGCTGAGCACTAGTCTGAAGTAAAAACACTGCAATCTAATTTTGTAGATAAAATCTTAGTAGTAAAATAAAGATTGTCATTATTAAAAAAGTTTTTGTTACTGATAGTGAGTTTCGAAAACAGCAGTTTTTGGCTTTTGAGTAATCATATCTCCTAAAGACTGGAGCGCCAAGTTTCAACCTCAGTCTACTTAATTTTTTTTTCCAAACAAAAACTAGCTCGAGTCAATAAAATGAATGTCCACCTCTTTTCAGAATACAAAGTACCTGAAATTCTAGTAACTAGTGCTAAGCACAAATCAAAAGTTGACTCCGGGCTAGAAACCAACCACGTTAGACTTTCGTCAAGAAAAACTAGCAACGTTATCAATTTCAAACAAGTTACGATCCACGATATCAAATCTTTGGATAAAGTCGACTTGGAAAATTGTGAAATAGATTTCAAAGTGAGTTTCAGAAACTGCAAACAAAAAAGTTCGGTCGTGTTAGGTTGTGCCAAGTTTGATTTAAAAGAATTCCTTTTGACAAAAAACCTGTCTTGTTCGAGAGGTTTGGTAGTTTTTCTGAACGAAAACTCTCCAATCGCGGTAGGCGTGCTAAAACTATCACTGCAGTTGGGTTGCGGTAGATTGTATTTCGGACAAGAATTCATAGGTATGTTAAATTCATTATCTAAATAAGCAAACCACAGTTTATTACGTTGTTACTTGCACAAGACATTTATATTTTTTACTAGGAAAAGTATGTGGGTTTTCAAAACACTGACTTTAATGTGAGAGTTTCACTTGAATGTTTGCAATGTTTCGCTATACAGTAGCATCATCAGGCGTCACAATAATGTTTGTACAAATTCTGTGTCGTGCTTTTATAGTAATTCAAATCATTGTGTGAATATTACAAACTGCCAAATTTCTGTGTGATAAATTCATTACTTAAGCTATTTACAACAACTTGTTGCAATATAAATTCCATAAAGAAGAACAATTCAAATCAATTTCATATTTGAGCAATAATCCCGAATTTTGACATCCATTGATTTCTGAACATTCTAAAAAAGGTGGAGTTTTGAGCCTTTCTCTTCCATATGCCATAATTGTCATTGAACTCGTGCTACACTGCCAAAACTGTCAAAAAAATGATTTGGGAATGTTGAATTGGTCTTTCCATTCAAAAAACTTCTATGCTCTTTTTTTCTTTTGGAAAAAGTTCTTCCGGTTTGTCCGATATAAAATTTTGGACAAGAACCACAACTCAGCTACAGGATTTCTTTAAAGGAAACAACCTATTGATAAACGAACAATTAAGCTTTAAAATTGGCAAATCAACTGCTTTAGCAGTCAATGATCTATGTGAAATTATAATAGCAGCTTTGAAAAGTGGTAAAATTGTGGCCTTTGACTGTGTATCTCATGAAATATCACTGAAAAAACTTGAATCATATGGCCTCAATAGAATCAATTTAGAACTGATCTCAAGTTACCTGGAAGATAGAAGACAAGTAACATCTTGCGGTGGCACTCTCAGAAGAAAGAATCAACAGACACGGTGTACCCCAAGGCTCAATTCTAGGTCCATTATTGTTCCTAATTTACATAATATGCCTTAGCTCATAGCTCCCTAGTATGCTGAAGATACGAATTTTACAAATCTTTAAAGGACTGGTTCACTTTGGAACGACTGAATCTAAATGGTAGCCAAAGTGAATCAATTATTTTCTCCTCCTATCAGAATTATGTATATAAAAATCCAGAATCAGTAAAGTTTTTGGAAGTATACCTGGACCCCACACTGAAGTTTGACTGTCATGTAAATTATATAGCCAGTAAAGTTAATAAAATCATTTAACTTCTGAAAAATCTTAAATCAGTAGTGGACCAGAAAGTTTGTGAGATGATTTTCCAAGCTTTCATTTAATCAGTTTGTACTTTCCAACATGTGGTATCGTGCTGATGTCAGACAAAAATTTATTAATCTCAAAATCATGACCATTCCATCAAGATACATTTACAAATGCATTGTCTGTATGCGTGAAAATATAAGTCAATACAAAACTCAAAGGAAAGCAAAAAGAGACAATATAAGAAAGAATAATCTTAGACTATATAAATCTAGGAATGCTTCACTTTATTATGCTCCAGAATTCTACAACAAACTACTTTGCCAGATCAGGGATCTTAAAACAAATAAACTGAAGATTGTATTGAAAAATTATTCAACAAACAAAGCCTTCTACAGCTACGATGAATTTCTTATCAGTAGATTTGAAATGAAATGTAATCTTTAGAATGTTGTATTTATTGTATTTGTCTCTGAGAAAATGAAATGAAAACTTAAATTGTTGATATTGTGAAACCTACCTACCTACTTTTACTATTTCATATAATTTATAAGTTCTATTTCTGAATCTGTGCTGTATTGACCTGTGTAAAAACTTAATGTTTATTTTAACACCAATAAAAATATTCTATTCTAAGTCAACTTGTATACTCTTGATCTATCCGACATTGGAGTTTCATTGTTATTGTTTTTTATCAAATTATGATTTGTTCTGTACGATACGTCCAATTCTTTGCCTTTTAAAAAATGAGCGATATTATTAGTAGGATCATGAAAGTAAGTTAGAGTTACATAATGCTGAGTATTATTCTTTGAAACCGGATAGATCTGGTTTGGAGCTCTTTTGTGCAATTCTTAGAAAGGATCCAGTCAATAATATCCACCTCGTAACCGTTGTTGACAGCAAAATGCTTTATGAAAATCAGTTCTCTTTGAAAATTGCTTTCCGAAAGGGGAATATTCAAAATTCCGAAGCGAATTCTCAGTATCAATAGTGCTGTAGTAATTTCAAAATATATTTTATAAATACCATGAAGATTGTTAGACAGTCATTTCAATCACATTTATAGATAATGATATTTGCAAAAACATTTTTCAACTTCGCTCATGATGTTATTCATTTAGTCTTGCTTAGAAAAAAGTGAAAATGTGTTTTTCAAAAATGTTTTTCACATTGCATTGCATTTTTGAACATTTCAGAGGCAGTTACATCTAGTAATAAGGAAACTGTCCTACTAGATAGTGATGATAGTACCAACCACCTGCTGAATGGGAGTTTTGGTCATTCAAAACCTGAACCTGAAAAAGACATTCGTTCTTTTGGAAAGCACACTGACTATTCGAGTTCGAATTTATCCAAACATACTTCAAAAGAAAATACTTTCAGAAGACTGGACCATGGATCTCTTCCCAGCTGTGTTTTAGAAAGAAAACCTCCAAACTCGATACAGGTCGAAACAACTGAAAGGAATTCCCCAAAAAGGGTTTTGGCTAGCGAGAAAAAAGTTAGTGCCGAAATCGCCGAAACACAAAAGTCTCAAGAAGTAGATGTACGTACTCCAACAAATGTTTCCATTTCAGTTATTTCTAAACGTTTTTTAGAGGTATGTGCTCTTCAGTTTCTTCTACGTATCTGAAGCCCAGTATTTGAGTGGACCTGTAAGTTCTTTCATCACTTGTCGACCATTTTCTCAAACGGAAACGTCAGTCAGTCAAGTTGTTGTAAATACATCGAATCCTACTTTCAATTTTCATCAGGTAAGTGATCCTCAATAAAAAAAAAATCAATATTCAAATAATTACTCGAGTCAATTTGATATAATGGAAACGATCGATTTTCACTGCCTATCGTCCAACCTGTACTGTGAATCGCATGTTGAAAGGTAAGACCTCGTTAATTTTTGGCCCGCACAAATTTCGACTTCTGAGGGTTGTCGTTCGTACGGAGCGACAGCTGATTAACGGAAAAACAGATATCGAAAATGATATTGATATGGTATTGATATCTTGGATCGAATAAGAAATTTTCAGTTGCACTACCTACAACTAATTCATTTTTAAATTTTGAAACTTTTGTTACTATAAGAACTACCTCATATTTTTAAAGAAAAGTACCCCTTGAAAAATTATTTCTGGCCTTTTTCCAGGATCTTTTGGTCGTGTCACACGTTGGGCGCCAAACATATGACTCGTTTTGAATATTTGTATATTTTTGGGCGATTTTTTTGTTGTAGTACTCCGTTATGTTTTTTCAAAACCCACAAATATAAAATATTTTTATTATATTATTTGATTTTGATTGATACTTTAATTTTCAGGTCATTCCGTTGGTGTTTGATGATGAATTGCTTCTTAGTTTACGAGAAAATTATATAATTATCGAATTTTGGCAAAAAACCGATTCAGCAAACACAATTATTGGCATATCAAAAGTTCCTTTACACCAATTCTATCTGGCATACAGAAACTCGGTGTTACTGAAATATCTGATAAAAAATAAGGTAAACATTCTCATTGAAAACTCATTATTTCAAATATAATACGTTACGGTATCGTTAACAAAGGAAATATTCACTTGAGAAAGTTTAATTTACAAAGGTATAGATTTTTTTAAAGTAGAAACTAGTAAAATTTGTGAGTGTACCAAATGGAAATGATTTTTCAACAGTTTTTTTTAAAGGAAACCCAATTCCCCTCATTTTTTCAATGGGGAATATTCCTCCTGACGAAAATCAAGTAGTTTTCATAAAAGAGCTCTAAAACAACGCATTTTAAACTTATCATTTCAACCTTTTTTTTTTTAAATTATTCAAATAC
>WOGO01007590.1:0-11073 GCA_015342085.1 Leptinotarsa defecta
TCAGTTATGCTTGAAGAAGCTATTGTATAGCGAAACACGTGCCGCGGTTTTTGTAAAACCCTTATAGTGAAAATCATAGAATAAACTCTATTGATTAGTTTTTTTTTTAGATACAGTTAAGCTTGAAAGCAGCTTCAAACTGTCACCTTCAACTTGATAATTTTGATTGTAAAACTATATTCTCTGGAGAACTTTTCTGATATGAAAGTTAACATAAATTGCGGCTTTGACTTATTGCTATTGCGGCTATGAGAATCGTTCATATTGGAGTATTTATGTTATTGATGCATTCACTTATCTGTGCAAACATTCCCAAATCGAAGTGTATTATTGAAGCATATGGAATGAATTACTAACACGAAGATAAAAGCTATTTCTGCCGGATCCGATTTATTGATTTCAGTCATGTGGTAGAATAATAGACTCATCTCTAATGGATATAAACATCCCAATTCCCTCATCAGTCCATCTATCAGACGAGATAAAAGTCAATGGAAAAATCATCAAACAGCATACTTGATTACTTGAAATCAATATGGTCAATTAATATATCATTCAAACCGAATATTATTCAAATGATTTTGGGTTGGGATCTTTTTTCATCTCAGTTTACACAAATCTGACGAAGAGTTCAAAGAATTGATATTTTTTGATTCCGGAGGGGGAGCCTGAAAATCAGCTACCAAAAGCCCAAGGCAGCAGGCAAGCATAGGAGAGTTACAAATAAGGCAGCAGGCACGCGTGTTAATAAAAAAATACTGCAATAATGACCATATATCAAGTATGTTACGTACAGCGCCATCTGCCCGTGAATAGATGAAGCAATAATGACCATATATTAAGTAGGTTACGTACAGCGCCATCTGACCGCGAACTGAAAGCAGATCCAATACCAGGAATGTCCGTGAATAAAACAGTTCCGCAGTACAACTTCCAAAGAGATGTCAAAATCATTATACCAAGTAAAGAGGACTGGCAAAACGGTCCACCGGTAAAAGCGGGAGAAACTTGGTATACAGATGGCTCAAAGACCCAAGAAGAAGTGGGAGCCGGTATATGCGGAGGCAGAGCAAAGACGAGAATCGCATTCAGCCTCGAACATGAATAGATGAAGCAATAATGACCATATATCAAGTAGGTTACTTACAGCGCCATGTGACCGCGAATAGATCAAGCAATAACGTCGATATATCAAGGAGGTTACGTACAGCGCCATCTGCCCTCAAATAGATCAAGCAATAATGTCAATAATTTTGTCAAATTCAGATCCCGAGCTTGAGAGTTACAAGCAAACAAACAAACATACATGCATACATGTGAAGCTTATAAAAGCGTGTTAAAATAGGTTTTATTTTCCATACCACGAACTCTTCTTCCAGATTACAAAGTTTCAAAACATTTCTTTCTGAAAACAGAAAGTCTGACTTAACCCATTATGACGTCCTTCGATATTCACTTTGTATGTTAATTCGAAACCAGAATAAATACTATTTCCATTTTACGCATCTCGCGCAACATCTGTGGACTAGGCATTCCTGACATTCTCATTTACCTTCAACATGAGTAATGCGGTTTGCTATAAAACCATTTGATGATTCTTCAGCCGCAATTATTAATACGGAAGGAAGGCTCATCCAATGAAATCATAATGTACTGAAACATACACATATTGTTATGGCTGAAAAATCTTTAATAACATTCTCAGGTTGACTACATCAGACTACATCTTAGAGTGAATTTTGTTATCAAATTTGAGAGTTAATGAACAATGCTGAAAGAATTTAGACAGGAAAATTAGGGAGATTTCTTGATGATGCTAAGTTGGTTAGCGAAACGCACGTCAAGAGACAGCATTTCAGTTCTGGTGAAGGAAAAGTGTTCCCAATAAATTAGGAACATATTTAATTCCAAAAATTTCATTTTGACGATACTACTTTTTACTTAGTTAACTTATTGCTAATCTGACTACATGAATACTACATGAGCTGAAAAGTATCGGGTCTAACACATAGATAGCGCTGGTCGTATTGCTTTCACCATTTTTTCAGTACTACTAATTTTCAAAAGAAAGCTGTTGAAATTTCATGATATTTTACTCATAAGTTTGTGAATTTTCATGATAAGAGTGACACTACTTTCGTTATTTTCAAAACGATGAATCAAAAACAATTTCGTGTTTTAATTTTACACTGCTTCTTGATGGAAAAAATACAGTTCAAGCGAAGCAATTGTTTGAAAAGTGTTATATACAACAAGGACTCCGCTACATCAGAAACAACAATTAAACGTTGGTTTGCTAACTTCAAACGTGGTTGTAGTGATGCAGAACGCAGTAGACGTCCAAAAGAGGCAGTAGTACTTCACTCCGGAATCAAAACGATCATCATCTGAGTGGAGAGCAACTGGTGAACCTCGTCCAAAGCGTCCGGAAGCACAACAATCGGCCATAAAGGTTTTGGCCTCGGTATTTTGGAATGTGCGTGATGTCAATATATCACACACGAAGAACAACTTCTTCGACTATCTTGAGAAGGAAAATATCATCAACAGTAAATATTATATAGCATTATTGGAGCGTTTGAAGGCCGAAATAGCAAAGAAACGACCGCATGTAAAGAAACAAATGTTGTCCCATCAAGACAACGCACCGTGTCAATCAAAACAATGGCAAAACTGTATGAACTGAACTTTGAATTGCTCTCACATCTACCATATTCGCCGAATTTGGCTGCCAGCGACTATTGGCTCTTCGCAGACCTCAAAAAAAAATGCTCACCGGTGCCGTGCCTAAGTGTCGTGGGAGCCATGAGAACCACCCCAACTGCAGGACTTGAGGTCCTATTCGGACTTTCATCATTGTACATCTACATACAAAGAGAAGCTCGACTGGTGACACATAGGCTGATGCAGGGGCAAACCCCAATCAGCCAGTCACATGGTGCAGAATACTTGAAACTGTACAATGAACTGAAAGCAGATCCAATGTCCGTGGATAACACAGTTCCGCAGTACAACTTTCAAACAGATGTCAAAATCATTATACCAAGTAGAGAGGACTGGCAAAATGGCGCACTGGTAAAATCGGGAGAAATTTGGTATAAAGATGGCTCAAAGACCCAAGAAGAAGTGAGGTCAGGTATATACGGAGGCAGAGCAAAGACGAGAATCGCACTCAGCCTCAAACATATTTCAACTGTGTTTCAGGCAGAAGTAGCGGCCATCGAACACCGTATACGGGGAAATCAACAGGCAGAAGATCACAATTTAAACCATTGTCATTTTCTACGACAGCCAGATGGTCATTAAGGCGCTCAGCTGCTTTTAAGTCTTCTCAAAACTGGTGGGAAGCTATCTGAGCGCACTCAAGATGTGCGATCAGGGTCACTCTAGCTTGGATACCCGGATATGAGGGTCACAAGGGCAATGAGGAAGCCGATATTCTAGCCAGTGAAGACGCATCCAAGGCTATAATCGGCTCAGAACCCTTTTAGGGGTAGCGGAAGCACGTATAAAGACATCTATAAATTCATGGATGCAAGCCGAATCGATAGATTGGTGGAATAAGCTCCCAGGAATGAGGCAGGCGAAAGAGACCAACGCCCAGATTCAGGAAAGACCTTCTAAATCACAACCCTAAGGTTGAAAGGGTAGTGGTGGGTCTACTAATAGGCCATATCCGACTCAGGAAACATGTGAGCAACATGGGTCTGACAGAAGAAACTCAATGCAGGTTCTGTCAAGAAGAGGAAGAAACCGCACTGCATGTGATCTGTGAATGCAATGCAAGGCTGAGACACGCAAGCTGCAAAGAAGAGAAACCATAGGCTGCCAGCTATATGAAGAGGTCAGTGTCAAAGCTATGGAGTCTCATTAAAGAGATCAAGCTAGACGATGAGCTCTAACAACCAAGGAGCATCACAGTAGATCTGAAACGGTCGTAGTGAATCAGGTCATGAGCTAGCTCCCCGACAATCTAGTCTAATCTAATCTAAGAGGTTATAGCTGAAAATGAGAGGCAAAAGTGGTATTGAAATATTAGA
Source organism: Leptinotarsa defecta (assembly GCA_015342085.1). Classification (NCBI taxonomy): domain Eukaryota; kingdom Metazoa; phylum Arthropoda; class Insecta; order Coleoptera; family Chrysomelidae; genus Leptinotarsa; species Leptinotarsa defecta. Next base: position 4,041 of record WOGO01007590.1, read on the forward strand.
ACGGTGCTGGAATGATTGATGAAAATTACGTTGATGAATGAAGCCAATTTTGAAAAAAAACGCGGTTTCTTTCTCGGGCTCGGGACTTTTCAGCCCGGTTGTTACTTATTCCATTGTATTCTTGGTGAAGTGTCAAGACTCGAGAGTGGAACAGAAATATCAAAAAAATGTGCTGCGATATATGCTGCAAGTTTTTTGAACTAGTATTTTAAGGTTATGTTCTATTGTGATGTTACGAACCGTAATTCGAAATAATGTGTGATAGTTTATTGTTATAAACATTAGTACATTAGTATTTACACCTACATATTTTCATCACATTCTAGTAAATTTTTCTCTGTGAGCATTTACAGTGTTTTTGCTTCAAGAGCCATTATTAAAAGATATTCAGAAGAGCCGAAGGTGACTAAGTGCCACTCAATTCAGTAGAAAAGTATTTGGACTATTTTGACGTAACTAGCATTGAAATAAAATATTTCTTATGAAGTATATAATTTAGCATTTGAAGTTGGAACTCTGACACTAACGTGACGTAGCGGAATTTCCCAACATTTTTTATTTTGTGCTGAACGCCCCAACGGTATTTTCTGTGTACTAATTCATTCAGTGGTCTCATAAAAATGCTTTGGCTAGCTAGTTTGACGAAAGGTCCCCAAGGAAAGAAGAAATCTTAGAGAGACTAAAACCAAGATACTGTCGAGAAATATAAAGACTCAATGTATAATTTAAAAACAAATCCTACAAGACTTAAAAAATGGAAGAGATATTAAAGATGAGCTTCTCTGTGAGCATTTTGGCAAGTCAAAAATCATAATATCAGAAGTGAAGGCCTACGAAAGGGTGTCCAGACTGAATTGTCAAGTTTCCTGAGAGTATTAGATTTCGAGAACGAAAATGATTGGTGGCTTAATCGACACTATATAAGCCTCCGGAGCCAGACAGCTTTTATCCAAAAATGTGCAAAAAGACCGAACGTTTAACTTCAAAAGCTGTGTCTGATCCACAATCTGACTTTGTCTCTGGTATACTATTGGTTGTTTCAAAAGTTTTATCCGTTTTTATGAGTTCACTTTGAACTATAATATCTCAGTGAATACTTATTCAATTCAATCGAAATAAGGGCCATTCGATTCAGTGCACTTTTGCCAAGGTAAAACTAGTCGATTAATTCCGTCAGCATTGAAATTTTGTACTCGGAATTTGGTGAAGTCGACGAAGGTCGTTTTTTCCAGGTCCTGATTGGCGACGGTTTTACCGGTGAGAACGTTATCGAAATGCTCAAATAGATGGTAGTTGGTTGGCAAGAAGTCAGAGGAGTATGGTAGGTGATGCAGAACTTCGACGCTCAATTCGGACGGTGATTTATGAAACGTGTGGACGAGCGTTGTCGTGGAATAGAATCTCGCCTCTTCTTTTAACCAGTGACAGCTGCTGCTGATGCAATTTTGGGAATATTTCGTCGATTTCCTCACGATAGGACGCTGCTGTGATGATTTAGCCCTGTGAAAGTTATAGTGAATCACACCAGCCGCTGACCACCATATAGTGACCTAAGTATTTTTTTTGTAGCTTTTCGCCTTTGGGAAGTGTCTGGGTGGTTACCGGTATCCAAACACTGTCCTGAACGTCTCCCGTTGTCGTAGAGAATCCACATACATCATACCTGACGATCTGATTCAGAAAAGGATCGTTTTGGTTGCATAAAAGCAAAGAAGACCAGATTTCGAAACGTGTCTATCGATTATTCAAATTGTTTTAGTCTGTTTCAGCAGTGCTTTAGTTCAATCTGAATTCGTAAAAAATTGCCAGACTATCGCTTAACGACATCATATAGTAATAAGCTGTAAAGAGACAAATAATTCTCTATCGATCAGTTTATACCAAGAGTATTGAGATATGTGAGATATGTAGGTACAAAAACATATGATAATAAAAATGACAAATTTTTTGAAACAACCTTATATAAAAATATTGAACATAATAAATCAAATAATGAAAGACACGAACATGAAGTAGTCAATAGATATAATGTGGATAACCATGAAAAAATCAAATAAAAGGGTGTTAGAAACCAAACGGAATCCTACACAAAGTAGCGCGTTAAAAATATTCTTAACACTAGTCTTGAAGGTATTTTGAATACTATTTTTTTCGACCAAATAGCAATAAACAAAACATAATTATTCAATTTTCGAGGAAGTTTTATTATGAAAAATAAATATAGATACAATTAAATTCTGTTACAAATGTATCATATACATTAAACAGCAGCAAGAACTTTGAATGTGACTTTAAATAAAACACGTGAGCTGCAAACAATACTGTTTGTTGGTAACCAGGTGATTCGACGTCACCGGACACGGCTACTTCACAGCAAATGCGATAACATGAAAATAGTTAACTGACAAGATATGTCAAAATGTTTTTTTATAGAAATATTGAATTCATCTATTTTATTATGGAAACAGGACAGTTGTGCAAAACTTTGTATGATATTTGTGTTAAAAGTAAATATTATTTTATACTCACAAAATAAAACCTTACTTTTAACACTCATATCATAAATAGCTATTTTCGCATCTTTGATGATGTTAAATAGAAAAATTAATCGTTTAACTGTAGAATCTAGATAACAATAATTATCTATCTCATTCTTTAATGATGAGACTTTTGATGAGTCCATATTTAGAGCTTCAATTAGAGAATTGAAATGAAAATAATTGAATGAACTGAAAAGAAGTGATCCAGTATTATTTAAGTAATATCGTTCAATGACATCAGCATATAGTAATAAATTGAAAAGAGGAAATAAATTAAAATTTTGGAAAAAATGAACAGCATCAATGAACTGACTACAAAATGGAAAAAACTTGTGAAAAATGGACAGGATTGTACTCTTTTCCGGAAATTCAGAGGAAATTGACAAGTTTCTTGAAGACAATACTAATGGGTTATTTATAAAAGTAACACTTAGCTGAATTCAATAGCAAAAATATGCAACTTTGCACATTTCTACTTGAATAACCAATATCATTCCATTTCACTACGAAACATGTGAAAAATGGACGGGATTGTACTGTTTTCCGGATACTTCGAGGCAATTAGCAAGTTTCTAGAGGTCTAAAGTGAGTGGGTCTATTCGACCCCCTACCGAAACCCGCAAGGGTTTATTGTGGCTCTCACTTATTTACACTCGACCAAATAAGCCCCGTTTCTTAACGAAGCGGATTAGTTTCTAGATGACAATACTGATGGATTTTTTACAATATAGTGATCCCTGACTGTATTCGGTATCACAAACATATAACTTTGCACTCAGACTCATCTAATGCAATCATTCATTAGATTGCTATCGCTTTCTTCAGTCTCTTTTATCTGTTCTCTGTCTGATATCGTGCTAACTCCAATATCTACCTCATCCCAATTCATTGGGATTTACTTGAAGCGATTTCATTATCTCATCTAGTAGTCTCCTCAAAATTCATTGAATGTTTAGACAGGTTCGTATTTGTCCCATTCTCGAAAGTTGTATTGAACTGGGATTTTACTTTAGGCTATTGGTATGACAAAAAAGTATCAGTATGTTCGAACTTCCATAAATTCAGACAAAAGTTTTTAGTTCTTACTGAGAAAAAAATATAAACAAAAAAATTGATAAACAGCCCGACATGGACTACAATAATTACGCCAAAACCGTAAGGAAATATTATGTTAATTTTCTTGTAACTAATGAAAAAATAAAATACAATTTTTTTCGAAATTTTCAGTTTTCAGTTCTAACCTGCCTCCTTCCGTTGACGATCAATCATTTTGAAAATATTAACCTATTTATTTCACTAGAGAAACTTATAATGACAAAATGATGATGATGTTTCACAAGATGACAGAAAATTCTCCATCAATGAACCATTTTAACCTTTATTATTTCATTTTTGTGCATTACGGATTCATAAATATTTTTTATGCTAAATCTAGGAGATAATTATTGTTGTTTGTTTTTAGTATTGAACCACAGTCAACTAACCATAAAAATTAGGTTAAATATTTGGTACTCTTTATAATAATACGAAAAATATTCATTGATTCATTAAGAAATGCTGCTGATGCAGGAAAATCTGCCTCTTACAAGCAAACAAAATTAGCTGTCAGATCTTGAAGCCAAGAAAAGAAGCACAAAAAATATGTGTTGACGTTGAGATTTTCATATCACATATTGAATAAGTATTCATTTTCTACATGTTTCACTATTACTTTTTCATCATAAGTACAGTTTTAATCAAGGCCGGAGGGGGGTCTGGAACCCCAGGAGCTCCCCTTGGGTTAACTTCCCAGCTCACAATGAGATTTACTAACCACTGCTGCTATGTACACTCTTATACCAACAGTTTGTTCCGAGATGGAAACACCATTCCCAAGAGAGGACCTAGTGATGTACGAGGACCTGGTGAAAGACGAGGCATCTATAGAAATTGTGGCAGGGCAAAATCCCCTCGAACCGGTCTTCCTGCGCTACTGAGGCTGTCGAATAGTGCAAAAGGCAATTGTATCCCAACATGTATATGTTGTTGAACATCTTGTCGATTTCACCAGTAACCATGTGTACCCCGTAAAGGTCATTTTCCATACTTAGGCGCCTAAAAACTTACCTACGGAATTCTTGTGGGCAAGAGAGGCTAACTGGGTTGGCCATGATGGCAATTCACAGAGATGTCATCATCCCAACTGATGATGTTATAACAGAATTTGCCCATGAAAAGCCTAGAAGGCGTGATTTTGTATCTGAATTGACTGAACTGGAAATATGAGGTTTTTTGTTTTAAAAATGAATATGTTAGTACAGTCTTTTCAGTGAAGGGTTTTTTCCGTGCTAATGTAATGGTGATTACTTGAATTTGAATTAGCAGGTCTTTTTTTATTGAGACCTTTCCCGAAACAAAAATCTTGGCACGGCGTTGGTTTTATCTGAGATTACACTCTTCATTGTATTGTATTTCAGTATTTCATTATCGTCATATATATTTCATAACTTTATTTTATTTTATATTCCATTATTTTTGCGAAAGAATTTGTCCATGGTTAGGGTGCTATGAATAAAGGTTTGAAGGAGTTCTGCTATCCCTCTTGAGAGCTAATGGATATTGGTAGAAATTTGTTACTTTTTCTTTGTAATATGGTACTTGAGAAAAAGTTTCTCTTTCGTCTCGTCACCACTGGTACAATAACAATAAAAACCTGCTAGATCGACCAAGATTTTGGAGGTTGAAGAATGTTTTATCTGAAAACTATATAAAAAATATCCTTTCGTATATGAAACTACTTACTGGGCTGGAAGGTATTTTCCCTTTCAGTCTAAATACGTTCCAAAAATATCAGTTTTAGGTATGACGTACTGAAGACGTCCAGGTACGTCATTAAGACATACATCAACCCAAATCCATACTTTCTCAGTACGTACAATATGCGCTTTTCATTAATATTCATGGGGTTATTTTCTTAACATTTTTCGGTGGGTTTCACATTAATTTTTGGTAACATAATGTTTATGACTTTTTTTCAAACATTCATCAATGCGTTTTCTATCATCTTCATTCTATTGAAGGAATATACTTTTTTCCGTTGAGATTTGTTCAAAATACATTAGAAAACGCATGGTCAAGAATAGCTTTGCTCTTGCCTGTTTCATTTGATGACGCGTACCCGAAAATGCATACTAGTTTTGCGTGTATAGAAGTAACCATTAATTAATATTACAACTCTCTTAGAGTATATCCTGACTTTATGTTACCGTTCTTAATGTCCCTCGACCCTGAAACTCAAATTATCTGGAATGAGCCTCTAAAGAACGATCATAAAATCTAGAAAGCACATAAACCTATTTAAAAGTGCTCCATTCCATATAAACCACTAGACGTGATCCAAAAATAAAATATAATCAATTTGTGAACAGTTGAACAGTTTAGGGGCGCATCATTGAGTGAAAACAACTGAAAATAGACTTAAAACACGCCATCTGCTGAAAACTGATATTTACGTTACTCAGACCAGAAAATGTCCTCAAGTCAGGCGTCCAAATTCCGACACCCTCTGTTTATTTTTTCATGTTGCAAGAAATGAAATTGAGAATTTACGAACGTTATTAGTTACCGATAAATAACTAGGGCAGCAATATTGCTATTAGGTGTGGGTATTTTTGGATTCATAAACATACAACAGGAAATGGTTATGCTAGAAATTATTTCGATGTTTACACTTCATTAGATTAGTTTCTGTTTCATATGTTAGAACTTTTGTAAATGAATGTATTGAGCGACAAATACATTTTCTCATAAATGGAACTTTATAAGAATTCATTTAGGTACGTAGTTGAAGTTGAATTCTATTTGGTTATTCAATAAATTTTCAGAAATTTTTGGATTTATTTATATCTAAGCATTTCAAAATATTGAGTTTCCAAAATCATTATTTGTCAGGTAAGCCACGTCCAAATCTGTCCTTTTTGAAAAACAAGCGATGTTATTGGTCGATTTACCAAAGTATGTCAATGTCCTATGAAGCTTAAGATTGTTTCTTGAAGGAAGGAAGGCTTATTTTCTCAGATTTTTGTAAATAATGAGGTCTATAATATATTTATAGTTACCGTTGTTGACAGTGATTTGTTTGATTGGATTTAGTTTTTCTCAAAAAATTACTTTCTGACAGTGAAATATTCAATAGTCTGTGAAGCATTCTTTGAACGCTACTACTTTATGCTGATACGGATATGTCTAGGAATTATGTACCACACTCTCCCTATAAAGTAGTTTGTGGTTTATTGATCATTTCAGTAAGATCTAGAAAATTTGTTGAGTTATTCATCAGTAGTGAATTAACTTGGCAAGTGAATGGAATTGACAAAATAGACAAACTTGTGCAACTACGTACCTGTACGTACCCCTCGCGAGGGGAAACCAGCAAATCAGGAATAGCAGACCATGTTTGGACCCATCAACACAACATCGAGTGGTCCCAAGCTGAGATCATACACAGAGAGGAA